>JAJMFN010000359.1:0-66843 GCA_030574735.1 Hansenula sydowiorum
TTCATCTTCACCTTCTTTAACTGGTTGTGTGGAATGATAATCTCCCACAGATCTATAACCAAGGTCTAATAATTCGTTATATGGAACGTCATTACTCTTTATGTATTCCAAAACTTGTGCAAAGGACCAATTGGCAAATGGATTGATCTTGATGATCCCTGATGATTCTTCAATCTCCAAGATTGGTAATGAGTTTCTAGCTCCACCTTGAGATCTTCTTCTACCGGTGAAAACAGCGGCAACTTCTAATTCTTTATAAGATCTTTGAGTTGGTTCCACTTTAGCGAAATAATCATATTTTTCATCATCAGACTCCCACAAATTATCTCCAAACTTGGAAGCGAATTCTTGTTCTGTTTCACAACCTATTGGTTTATAAATATTAACCTTCATATTGGAATAACGAGTTTTAACTTTATCAACAAGTTCTAAAGTTTGTGGGAAATGATGTAAAGTATCTATGAAAATTAATTCAACATTGGATCCTTTCTTCAATTTGGATAAAATATCAATGGTAACTAATCCTGTTAACCCAAATGCAGTAGTTTGAAATAAATTTGGAAATGTATTAATTGACCATTCAATAATCTCTTGTGGTGTTTTATCTATTAATGTCTTGTTCAAATGATTTAAATGATCTTCGGCAAGTATCACAGAATCACCAACTAACGGATATGATTTGACCTGGCTATCATTCTGATCTGCTTGATTCTCAACTTCTTGGAAACCTGTAGTCATATTTCTATTTTATTGTATATATTTCGGTATTATGGGTCTCTATCCGCGAATCAAGAAACTCTATAGTGGTTAAGTTTCAACGGTCTATTGTTCTAATGAAGGATGTTGTATAAATGTTTGTACAAGAATTGTAAGCGATTCGATCTTCTCTTTATTACAACTTATTGATCAAATGGTGATTAGAAATACATCTACGAATTTTTACCAAACTTCGAATTCTTGTTAATCATTTCAAAGAACACCAGTCACGTGTAAATCTATCATAAACTAAAGGTTTTAGTGGCTAATGGACCATAAAATTGTGGCTGTTGAAAAAATTTTCCTGTGTGGCTTGAGATGCTGCTTGAAGATTTGGAAATTCGCGAAGAATTAGAGTCCAGCCGCCAGCGGCACTGGCCACTGTGTGGCGGTTGAGAATCCAGGTGCTGAGATCATAGCAACAGTTTGTTAACTCCGCAAGACAATTTAAACGAGCTACATGAGTTCATTCCGGGGTAGTGTTTATCGATTGATCATGTGACAGTCACATGACCTAGTCGAAACTGCTTTCAAAAGGGAATCCTCAAGCATTATTAAATTATCAGTTTGTTCACTAGCCGCTAAAAGACTTAAAAAAGAATCAATTGGAAACACAGGAACTCAACATATCACAATGAGCAATCAGACAGAGCTAGCCATAAACGAGACTAAGGACACTCTGGCCAACTTGGTGGAATCGTTTATAGAATTGGGTATCATAGTCCATGATTTCCAAGGAACCGAATCTTCAAAAGACGCATTATCAATAAGATTGAATGATACTTTTGATTCTTTGAACAAATTACAAAACCCTGAAAATAAGGAATTGGATAACGTTCCCATCCCAAGAGATGTGCTGGAATACATTGAAGACGGCAGAAACCCAGACGTCTATACTAGAGAGTTTGTTGAAGCTACCAAAAAATCAAATCAATATTTACGTGGGAAAATGTTGGCTATGAAAGATCTGAGAGATATCTTGGGTAAGAGAATAAGTGATGAATTTCCGGAATTGAGTGAGGTTGTGATAGACATCACAAAGAGAACAGATGGTAATTAATAACTGCTGAGACTCAATGTACAAGAAATTTTGGGCTGGTTGTATTGACCTTTTGATTTTGGGATGTGCACACTCTCAATAAAAAAAAAATTCTTAGGTACTACAGAAATCATTCCAAAGACATCAACATTAAATCATCATCAACAATTGTCAGGACATTGAACATTGATCCACTTCTTAAACCATGGGTAAAAAATTCAACAAGAAATCCAAGCAAGTTGCTGACTTGGACTCTAAAACTCTTCCTTTACTAGAATTCAAATACGATGCCCCATTGTTTGCATTAGCTGCTCATCCAACAAAACCAATTATTGCATCAGGTTTAGCAAATGGTTATGTCTTTTTAACCGAATACGACTCTGCCAAATTGGCCATTCACCAATATGACCGTAAAGAAGTTGTTGAAACCCAGGCAAAATTGGATGCTAAAAAAAATGAAATCAAGAAAACTAAAAAGCAAAAAATTTGGAAAGTTTACTTAGTTTCTAAAACAAGTGAAGATGATGCTGATGGAATTAAACAGCTCTGGAAAACTAAAAGACATAAGGGGAGTGTAAGATCTATTTGCTTCAATGCTGAAGGGACGGAAATATTCACTGTTGGATCTGATAATGTTATCAAAAGAGCTGATTCATCAAGTGGGAAAGTTTTGAAAAAAGTGGAGATCGATTCAAAAGTTCCAATCACCAAGATTATCAAGTCTCAAACTCATCCATTCATCATAACAGGGGATGAAGTTGGTAATGTTCGTGTTTTCGATATGAATTTAAAACAAATCAATATCATTCAACATGTTCATGAAGATGCTATAAATAATATTGTTCAACTAGTTCATAAATCTGCTTATCAATTTCTTTCTGTTGGTTCCACTACATTATCTATTTGGGATATTAGAAAGCAAGAACGTAAAATGGTTTCAGAAAATCAAGAAGATGAAATGCTTTCATGTGGATTTGTTGATCCAACAAAAGGTGAAACTTTAATCTGTGGGATGGGTGAAGGTATTGTAACCATTTGGAAACAATCCAAAAATGAATTTGTTGATCAATTATCTCGTGTGAAGATTGCAAAAGATGAAAGTATCGATTCGATTATCAGTACGATGAATAATGATGAATGTATATGGGCTGGTTGTTCAAATGGTACCATTAGTAAAGTCAATTGTAAAAGAGGTCAAGTTGTGGAAACAAGAGTTCATGGTTCTATAGATGAAGTTTCTTTCTTGGATATTGATTTTGAATATAGATTGATCAGTGCAGGTATGGATAAGTTGAAACTATGGAATAACGATGAGGAAGACAATGATGATGAGGAGGATGAGGATGATGAATTATCTGAAGATTTATCCGATAGTGAAGATGAAGATGATGAGCAAGCGGAGGAAGAAGAAGCGGAAGAGTTTGGTGGTTTCAGTGATAAAGAAGACGTTGGTAGTGATGTTTGGGAAGATTTAGGCACTGCTAGTGAGGAAGAACAAGAGCAAGAAGAACCAGTGCAAGAAGAAGAAGAATCAAAAGAACCAGAATTAGAAGTGAAAAAACATAAAGAGGAAGAAGAACCGAAAAAGAAGAATAAGAAGCAAAAAATCACTCCAAAACAATTACGCAATCAACAAAGTCATGAAAATGGTATTCGTAGATTTGCTGATCTATGAAGCATTTGGAAAGCATATATATAGTCATTTTAATTTTAAACTTATAAGTTCATAGAATTCGTATGCCGCCTTGTTACTCAAATACAAACCACAAACCCTATCAACAATCGATCATGATGACTTTGAGCCCATGTTCCTGAACAAAAGCTCCACCATTCAGCATAATATTCTCGTTCTTTTGAAGTCATGAAGATGTTACTCAAAACGCGAGATAGAAAAATTATGTGTCTCGACACTTTCCGAACGAGGACCTGTCGGTGATCTTCGTATTGGGTTCCAAGCTCCTAAAATATTAATTACGTGTAGTTCCTACGGTTGTTCCATTGTCGCTAGGAGAAGATATAATAGAGTAGTATATTAATCACCGTTGCAAGATTGAGATCTGGTCAAGAGATGTGAATTTTGGCTTTGCTGAGCGTTTCGAGATTTGGATGGACCGTTTATTCATCTTGAGCGTAGGTTTCCGCAAACTACACAATTTAGCTTCTAGTAGGGTCTAAGAGCGTACTGTTCATTTGTTCAGCTTGAGCATTCGTAAAAGACAGAAGTGTATTTTTTTTTTTGAGTTCCTGTGGGCTGTTTGAAGTTTTAGGTCAATACGCAGATTTTTCCTAACCGCAGGATTTTTGTACTTTACTCTCTCTTTGAAACATTTAGAATTGGGATTTAACTAAGGATTCTAAAATTGCACAAGTGGTTTATTTACACCGTAGGATTGAATCAAAGACATATACAGATATATTGAAATGAGTGAGGTTGGTACAATAAAGAGCAAGACAATCACATTTAGTTATAGGATACCAAAGAAGGTGAAGAGTGAAGATGGGAATGGGGAGATAAATTTTAAGAGTGAATCTAAGGAACCAAGTCCAAAGACAATTTCAGATATCAAGATAGAAACAAATGATCAAACCGATCAAGATTATGATTTCATTGATTCGGAATATTATTTCAAATTAGACAAGTCTCAATATCCGTTCAGTTCAAAATATATCCCCAAAAGATTGAAAGAAAGTTGTGAAAACTCGCAAGAATCTTCACCAATAATCAACAAACCCTCATTGTTATTACACAACCTAGAAGATTACAACATGGTCAACGATTTCAATGAAAGCAAATGGGGTGAAGAATCAAATCAAGTTGTTGAATCTCTTAGAATATGGCGTCGGTTATACAAAGTTTTAGATCATAAAAAGAGACAGTTGAAAAAAGCATCTCAAGCATCTACAAGTGCAACCTCTCATATGTTTCACGAGGAGAACGGATCGTCCACAACTTCGAATGGTGAATCTCATTCTCATTCCTCAAATGATAGCAGTAGTAACGGGTTGGAAGAAAGCGAAGAAGTTTCAAGTGATAATACAACAAGATCAAATAAAAGAACCAAGAGAAGAAAACTTTCAAATAGTACAAAACAAAGTGTCGAATTGAATGATGCGGATGATTCTTCAGAACTAAGGAAAACAAGATCAACAAGATCAAGATAGATCTGTCCTATTACTTGTTGTTCTTTGTCGCTGTCGTTGTCGTTGTCCGTTGTCGCAATGTCCCAGGATATCCGAACCAGGGCAAAAAAAAAGTTTTGGAAGGCTATTTGTTGTACTTCAAACATATTCAAAGAGTTTCTATTTGAAAGAAACGTCCATACTACGCTATTGATGAATCGCTTCAGTCTGATCAGTCTGATGACGGAGGTTCTTGTTTATTTGATGCTTACAGTATTCATAATCGAGAAATCTGACCCTCATCAATCATTCCCCCGTTTAAACATCTGTATTATTTATACCAATTGTACAAACTACTCCGCAACCAAGTTGTAGTATTTTTCTAATCACTTTGTTGTTGTAAATAACCTCATTTCATAGCAATTGCTCGATGGCTCAGGGCTTTGTGCTCGCTGAGATTGGTTATTTGTACAGATATGCACAAGCTGCATCCTTCTTTTAAGATCAGACGAATTAGCTCCGAAAGGGGAAATCGGTGCTGTTTGGGCGATTTTCAGTCAGTTGAAGGTTCTTTTGACTGAACAACGGAAACTACACTGTCTTTGTTAGTATCATATGTATTACCACGTCTAAAGTCTGTTCACTATCTCTTCAACTACTACATTTGTGAAGATATCGATCGAAATAACAGTTCCTTCATAGTGATTATGTAATACCAGTAGTATTGATTACATAGCTTTACCCTCCCTTCTGATGTCTTTCGCGGAAATTGTGAACAATCAGCCAAAAATATCGAATTTCTCTAGCTCAAGAAAGGATTTGGAGAAGATGAGCTCCATAGATCTAGGGATTTCATTATATTTGCAAAAGTATAAGATGAGAGCATTAGTTTCAGTGAGTTATGGATTGTCAGTTGGTGTTGAAATCGAATTGGAATGGGGTTATTAACGAGTTATATATAGCCTGGTAAAGCCTGGTTTTGTACGGTGTTATCTGCATTTGGAGTTGTCATATTATCATTTCTTGGGTATTTATTCAACACAAATCATGAAAGTATGATGGGGTCCACCAATGATCCTACTGATGGTAAAGCGTGAGTATAATTGCCTAGTGTTTTGGGAACTGGAAGTACTAACTATGGGATAAAGTGTCGCTCATACTGTATTTTGGGCAGCTGGTGTCTATTTAGCATTCTTTGTGTTTTGTGGGTCACAAATCTTGGTGTATCAAAAACAATCTCGTATCACTTTATGAGACGTTTATTAAAAGAGAGAAGGGGTATCCAAACATCATCTTGGTCCATGGGTTGAGCTTGTGGGTAAATGCTTGGGTAATCCGTTTAGTGTACATTAAGGAATGAGTTGAATTATATAGGCTTCATTCTATACGAAAAGTGAAAAGGTTATGATTTTAGAATAATCATCTGTAGAATGTTTTGTGTATGTTTGTAAACCGAGATGAGTATTCTTTTGTGTCAAACTCGGAATTATGACCCAGGTCCACCTGGAGCTCAATGCCAAAGCATATATGGAACCAAAGGTAACCAGACCCCTAGTGTTCCATTATACGAGACTGTTACTTCTGCTCAAGACACCGGTCCCAACGATCTGATCAGAGATCCACATGCGACACGACCATTCTGCCTGTTTTCAACTCAACACCTTCAACTCTTCCCAAAAAAAGACGTGGGTGTCTAGCCAAACACGGTGGAGCACCACTGCCAAACCACAGCAGAAATCCACATGGCAAACCAAAACAAGATCCATTTCAAACGGTTTTGGCAGGTAAAATTTACAAGACGTACACCCTTTTTCCTACGAGCACTACTTCAAGATTTCTCGACTGATGGAAAAGATAAAAAAAATTAAAGCCCTTTAAAACAAAAGAAACAGGACACACTGAGCCCACCAATTTGCACTTCTTCGATAAATAAAACCGTCTGAGTTCCCACTTGTCTGATCTCACACTCATAAAGGTTTCTTTGACCTTCATTTCATTCCAATTTCCTACTACTTGTCCATCTCGATATTTCAAGCTTATCGCATCACCCGCATCGCTCAATATGATAAGACGCAGTATCTCACACAAGTCCAACAACTTGTCAAGATCCTTGAACCAGCTCAACCGTCACTACTCGAAGCATACCACGGGTCCTCAAGGGGTCTATGGTCGTCTACCTATCCCTTCCCACTTCTACAACTACGACATCCCATTAGCTTCTTCTGCTGACCCCGCCTACACCACCACCAACTCATCACCAAGCTCATCTCTTCACCAGCATCAAACATCCACTTCAAGTGCAATCTCAGTGACTGACCCGTTACTGATCTACCAAAGCTACGTGTCAAGAGGCGTCTTGAAGCCAGATGCCTCTCAGCTGAGAGCTGCTGTTGAGTTTCAAAAATTGTACTATAGAGTCAAGGACTATGTCCCACCTGAAGATGTCCAACTTAGAATACGTCAATTGATCAGGGAGATCGAGGCTAAAAGTCACACGCCAACCACCAAATATACGCCCAGTTGGTATAAGCCTCAAGGTCGCAAGACAAGCGATTTGATCAAAGTGCTTTCAGATGAAGAGGAATTAACAAATTTCCCATCCCCACACGGGTTTTTATTGAATGGTGAAGTTGGTTGTGGGAAATCAATGTTGATGGACATCTTTGCCAACTCATTGCCTCATGAATCCAAATGCCGTTGGCACTATTCCAACTTTATGTTATGGGTCTATAACGAAATCCATTTGATCTATCAAAGAAGATTGAACACCACGCATTATACCAATCATTCAATCATCTCATTGGATAACGAATTCATCTTGTTTGAAATCGCTCAAAAGATGATTCGCAAAAACACTGTGTTATTGCTTGATGAATTCATGCTACCAGATCTAGCGGCCGCCAAAATTGTTAAATTGCTATTCACATATTTCTTCAGATTAGGTGGTGTTCTTGTTGCTACTTCAAATAGATTACCTGAGGATCTCTATGCTACAGATTTTAGAAAAAAGGAATTCAGATCTTTTTTGAGAGTTTTGGAAGCAAGATGTTACTCTTTAGATATGAACTCTGAAAACGATTATCGTGCGATATTGATGAAGGAATCTTCTGAAAAAAATTGTCCATCTTATTTGATTGCCCAAAATTCTCCAAATTCTAATGAAAAATGGGGGAAATTATTAAAGAATGAAGTCAAGGTGGATCTAACTACAGGTGAAGAGGAAAAAATCACAGTATATGGTAGAGAATTAACAATCCCATGGGTAAATAACGGTGTTGTGAAATTTGATTTTAAAGAGATCTGTGCTGGATTATATGGACCAGGTGATTATATCTCATTGGCTTCCAATTATCATACATTCATTGTGGATAACGTACCTGTGCTAAAAGTCAGTATGAAAAATGAGGCAAGAAGATTCATCACATTACTTGATGCTCTTTATGAGTCCAAATGTAAATTGTTTTTAAGAACTGAAGTTAGCCCTGATAACTTATTTTTCCCAGACACGTTGACCAAAGAGGAACAAGACGAAGCTAATAGAATCAAAGTGCAAGATGAAGAAATGTTTTCCAAGACACAAATCGCAATGACAGCACCTTATAGACCAAACGTTTCATATTATGATGATGAAAAAATCGTTTATAACGAAACTGAAACAACAAAAGTGGTGAAGAATTTCGATCTCAGTGCAACAAATTTCACCGATCGTAAGGCATTCACTGGTGATGATGAGAAATTCGCATACAAGAGAGCCGTGAGTCGTTTAAAAGAAATGACAGGCTCCTTACATTGGAGAATGGAGGGGAAATGGGCTCCAGTGGATCAATCAATGAGACCATGGGAACGTCAACAATCAGAACAGTTGTATCATTGTGAAGAAGAATACAAGGCCTTGGACAATGAACAAAATCCAGTCACTGGAAGAGTTGTTAATAATGCCAGTGGGGTACTTGCACCAGTTTTCAACGCTATGCATTTCTGGTCATTGGGATTATGGGGGAAAGGTAGTAGAATCAAAGATGATTTTGCAAAGAGATGGATAAGAGGTAATGAACTACACTGATTTGTTCTAACAATGATAATAATATATTGATATTCATAAGGTAACACAAAACACACACATTATAGAGTTTATGACATTAACGATACATATACATATATGGTTTACATATTTATTTGGTAATTTATGCAGATTTGAAATTGATTCGTAGATATATAAAGTGTAGATGATATCAAACTTCACCGGCCTTTCTCAGCTTATATTGAAACTCGGCAGCAGTGATTTTGGAATTGGCATATTTTTCATCACAAATAGCAGTGGTTAATAGTTTCCCCTTATATCTATGACCATGGAAACTTTGAATACCTCTTAGGACTTCGGCCTTATTTCTAAATTCAATATAAACCTCATGTTTCACGTCGGAGGCAAACATGTATAATGGTTGTGCAGGAAACAATCTGGACAGTATGTCTTCAACGAATGTACTAAGGCTTCTATCGCCGTTTGGCGCATTTCGGATGATTAGGAATGGCGAGTTTAAATCGTCTAAGCGGAACTTGTGATTTTTGTCAAATTTTTCCAGTGAAGAACCATCAAGCTCTGTTGGATCTTCTTCTATTGCGGAGAGATCATCGTCGGTTTTGGAGTCACTATCATGATTAGGAAATCCATGGGTTTTCGCTTTCTCATGTGTAACATTTTCCTCTATATCAGAGATTATATGTGGTTCTTGTGACTCTTCATTCTCATCCAGAAGCTCAAAATCAGAGCTTTTTGCATCGTCATTACCATTGGATTTATTGACTGTTTTCCATTCTTCCCCTTCGTAATCATTATCAGAGATCACTTGTGATTCTGGCTCATATTTTGAAATGTTCGATTTAGACTTGTTTTTGAAAAAAGGAGAATTTGAAACTGTTATTTCATCGTCATCGTTTTCATCATCTATTGCCCTGATGAGATCCTTATTAGACATTGAGCTTTTGAAAGAATCCCTTGTGCTCGTAGGTCTTGTGCTACTAATTAGAAGCTCTGGATCTGTATCTTCCGGTAAGGAAAACACATGAGAGTCTGGCAGTTCAAATTCTTCATCAACATATGTCTGTTTCTCGAGTTGTTTACTTTGTGGCTTGGTGACCATGAATCTCTTTGCTTCTTTCTTCTGTTTAGCGGAGTGAGTCGTATTGAATAAGTTAGAAGTCGTTGGCCTTATTCTTGGTCTTGGAGTTATAGTTTCAGGTTCTTTCAATTCAGGTTCTGAATCTGAAGATACCTCTGTTGGGATAACTGCTGATGTGGAAATCTCATCTTCAAGATCAATATTTAAAACGAATCTCCCATTTTCAATTTTGCATTGTGTAAAATATTCTTGTTTCAATCCACGTATGAAATTTTCCGATCCAGTCAATTTATAAAACCCTGGATCCCTGGAGATGGAATGTTTCCCAAACTTTGTGAACAATGTATCAACAATTGCAGTTGAGTAATTTAATCTTTTCTTCCCAACAATACTGGAAATAGATACAACATTGGGCTCTTTGACGTAATATTCTTTGCAATCTGTATACCTGATCCAGTGCAAAGGGAAGCTTTCAAGTGGAGGATTCAAATCAATAAAAGTAACAATCAAAACAAAAGACGACAATACAATATCGTTATACATATGTGTACTTTCTATATGAGGGCTCTCTCTCAACTGTAGATCTATGAATGCAATATTGGAAAAACTAGGGTCTCTAATGACATAAATTCTTCTATGATCGGTGTCGAAACCAATTGTAGATGACCCAATTGAGTCTAACGGTGGGAATGAGCGTATGGACTGTAGTGCTGGTGAAGGTGAGTGTGTTGATATTTGGTGCTGTATTTGTGTATGGATAGGGCTATTATATGGATGTACGTCCGTTGGGGAGAAGCCTGAGGAACTATGATTTCTTGCTGGGGGCTGGCGCTGAAGTTGTCTAAATGGAATAGTATGTTGTTGTTGTTGTTGTTGTTGTTGCTTTGTTCCGACTCCCCTGTAGCTACTCATGCTATTCAAGCTTCTTGGGTTTCTATCATGCTGCCTGCTAGGTGATGCTATTTCATTACCAAATTGTGCGGATGGTTTAGATATTTGGAAAGAAGCCTGACTTATTTGCACAACATCTTCCTCTCGACGCCGTATGGAACTTGGACCGTTGTTCATGTAGTTGTTATTTTGTGAAGGTGGATGAAATCCATTGTTGGGATTATGATCATAGTTTTGAGGATGATATTGAAGCTGATTTTGATGGTGATAATTATGTTGAGGTGTTCCCTGTGGTGATGTGAAATATTGAGGCTGCCCATGTTGAGGAGGTCCTTGAGGAGAATTGCGCATATATCCACTGCTGCCGCTAGCTGGCGCATTGACCAGGAACTGTTGGTGACCGTTGTTCATTTGATCTGAGTTTGGCATCAAAAGATAGGGACCGTTTGAAGGCCCTTCTTCATACCTATAGCTGGCCCATTGAGAGTCTTGTGTGGGTGTTCTGTTGGGATACTGCCGACTCATGGCACAATGTATCTCTCTGTATATCACCAGCTTTTGTTCCTACCTTATCCGCCTTCCACTGCGACGTCTCAAAGGCCCATAGGTTGAGCATCTAATGTTTTGATGATGCTTCAATTCTTTATAGATCAAGACATTAGAGAAGTATCTCACGTGACCCAGCGGGAATTATCAAAACATCACTATGAGACCCGTCAACCGTTTTCAAAATCGAAACTTGAATTAGGTGAATGGCCTCTGTTCAAACAGATTGAGTATACTTGGATATCTTTACCGTCTATCCAAACTTTGACTAACAAAAGTCATTCCTATAGTTCTCCCCAATTATAGGATGCTCTTCCGACGACTTGCGGGCCGATAGTAAAGAGACACAAAAAACTATAACCTTGCCCCGAGATATATAAATACTATTATATTCATCTACAACTCATACCCACTTGACTCTTATGAACAAGAGACAACTTTTGCTGAAAAGACAACGATCCAAACGCAACAGGAAATCACAATCTTCACGTTCGAGAAAGATGTCAGCTTTAACACCTGCAAGATTGGTTCAGCTGTCGCAATATCCTTTATTGAAAAACTCATGGTATTACATCGCTGCTGCTACTTTGTCTGTTTGTAATCAACCCAAAGACGTTGCCAAAGTAGTGAGCTTTGCATTGAAACAGAAACAGTATGAATTGAAAGGTGAAGAAGTCTCAGACCCATTGAAACTAGCGGAAAGTGCTGTGGAGAGATCAAATCATATCAAATCATTAAACACAAATGGTATCACTACTGATCCTGCCAGTTCTAAAGCTGAAAACATTTTTGAGCTTGATAACAAATTGAATATTGAGGAACAGTTCATCATTGCCCAAAAGACAAGAGAATCAGTTTTGAAAAGTGTTGCACTTGGTGGGATTCCAAAAGCTATAAATACACTAATGTATCTCAAAAACACAACACCAACAGAATTGCAAGATACCAAACCACAAAGAAATTTCGACCCATCAAATACAAATCACATCAGAGACCGTGGTATCCAATTTTGGGATCATGTGTATGGGAAAGTTAGTCAAAGAATCATCAAACAGATGAACTCGGCATATCCAGATCTATGGGAATACGCCAAAAATCATATTTATTCTCCTTTATTATCATACGATGACATCTTGGATCCCAAAGAGACAAGTTTTGTCATCATCGCATGTCTCGTCCCACAAGACGTTAATCCTCAGTTGAAAGGTCATTTGAAAGGTGCTTTGAATAATGGCGCTACAGAGGAGGAAGTCGCACAAGTTAGAGAATTGGCTATTGCAGTGAGTAAATGGAGTGGGATTGATTGGAAGGAAGATGTTGCCAAATTGAAGCCAAAGCTTTGAACATGAAAGACATCAGGTTTGTTTAGTCCGGAATCCAATCAACTTATATATTTATGCAAATGAAAATTTAATGAATTGATCAATATTCTATCTTACGATCAGAAAATCGTAGTACTTTTAAATTATAATATATAAATTCATCTATATTTAAAACAAGTTACATTATTCATACTGACACATTTTTACTTTTCAGCTTATGCTCATCTTCTCTATAAGGTTCGTTGATCTTTCAAGTTCTCTATGATCTTTAGCTGAAGCACGTTTGATCTCTTTATTATTCAAGTTATCGTCATCGTCATCATCATCGTCATCGTTGTGGTTATATGTTGTATTCATTTTATAAGCTGAAGGCGGTGGTGGTGTAAGGGCAAAGACTTTTGAGTCTTGTAAATTATCCTGTAGCTTCGTCTCCGAGATAGGTTTTGGTGAGGTTATTGAATTCAAACCTCCATCTTCTTCAACTTTTGACAAATCATGCTTAACCTCTTCGGTCTCGGATGTTTTAATGTCATTGTTTTGTAATTCTAGCCCATTATTCTCATCTTGATCAGCTACACTAACTTCACCATTCATTTCTTCATCGCTTCTACCATACAATTGCCACCACCAAGTTAATGACTTATAGTTTGGACTCAACCATTCATACTCATCCTTTGGTTGGGTGTATTGCTTGTTTGTGAACTCACTTTTCCTTGAAAGGAAGTAATCCCATACACTTCTTGTCTTTTGAGAAGCTCCATTTATGGAACGGTCGTACTCATTATCGAAAAGAAAATTACCATATTGACAAGAGTATAGGTGATAAATCAATCTTCTTAAGAATCTTTCATTGAATTCAAATTTTGTAGGAAATTGAACAACGATTTGATAAATGGCATCTAAGAATTGGTGGAAGATTGGTGAAGTGAATTTTAAATGTTTCTTTTTCTTGAAATGGTTTGAAACAGATTTGAAAGCCAATGAGGCTTGATTATTATTTGAGTCGTTATACTCATCATGGAAAATAGATTCAGAACTTAAATGTCCACCTCTTTCATTGAATCTATGGCCAAATGACATCCAATCTTTCTCAACCAACGTAATAAATCCTTGAATCGTTCTAAAATAAGGATCAATGCATATTTGAATCAATGAGGCGACTTGAGAAGTTCTATCCCATCCATCAGAACAGTGTATCAATATATTCGAGTCGTTCAATACAATTGATTTGACCAATTTCTCGGTGGATGCTAATAACAGGGAGACATATCTCAACCAATTTGTCTTTTTCAGTGCTATTTTATTTATAGGTGGTTTGTTCAAGTCACCTGTTTTTAAAATATCAATCAACTTATTCAAAGATTCTCTCATCACATGAATATTATCAATACCCAAATATAGTTTGTCACAATCAGAATAATTATCCATATTTTCCGATCCGGCACCAAGGGCAGTTTGAGCCATTGCATTTGTTGTGGGTCTTGCATCCACAATTAAGTTTTTTTTCGACTTGACAGTTGAAGATGCCCTGAATATCTCATCAATCAATTTCTCATCTTGGATAGATCTTGTTTGTTTCAAACCTAATAAAGGTTGAGAACATCTTGTTATAGAACAGCCGTTTTTCTTGTAGTAGTATGACAATGCCGGTACTCTTTGCTTTGATCTATACTTGGAAGCATGAGTCAAAACACTATCCGATATGGACTTCGGTATCACCAAAGTAGCAGGATATGTGTTACTAAATGAATATTTATTGTTCACTTGAGATATTCTCCAATTGAATCTTGACTGCTCTTGGGCATTCGAGCTCTGGAAAATTAAGCCTTGCCTCTGAAACTCTTTAATAGGATCATAAATATTCCAAGACTGCAGTTGTCTTTCAATTGAGTTTGGTTGATAAATAAATGCGTACAGTTGACTGACATCTGCCAAACATGTTAACTTCATTATTGAATCAAATACATCAAGACATTTAGATTCACTTTGGAAATCAAAAGATAAAAAATTAAAATCTTTACAGTTGATTTTCAACGTGGACAGCTTGAACAAATTCAATTCTTTACCATTCTTGCCGAACAATTTGGGTAGGTTTTTAATAATCTTGGATTGTAACTCATTACCACTCCCATCATTATCATTAAACTCCAGATTTGAGTCAATCAAAGTTAATAGCGCCGACCCCTTTTTCCTCTCCACAGAGGAGATCATTGGATAGCAAAGCCATAGTTCACGTAGTTCATTAGGACGTGGGTTCGTCACTGTAAATATAAGATGATGCGTTGTGAGATGAAGAGATCCATGGATGGTGTATCCTCTTTTGTGAAGAATGACATCGTCCACCTAAATTGTGATTCTGTTAGCATCTTGACAGGAAAAGAACAGTCTTTTATGACACTTGAAGGAGATATAAGCAGTCAGCAGATATGAGGAATTGGTCACTTACCCTCGCCACTTTGATATATTCCATAGTTAAGTGGATAATTTGATGTTTGGGGGGCAGATATTTGAGACCTGTTTAGGCTAAAAGTTTGTTGTTAATATGGAGATCAAAAAGTTATCAAGGTTTTTTCAAGTTTTATCGCGGAAAATCTCAAAAAGTGGAAAACTTGTCTTGGGGTCTATATTGAAAGGGTCCATAGCACTAGATTTGAGAGGGAACGTACTTGGATGGTATCACTTAGAGGATGAGGGTTGCGCAGGAGATTTTTTGTGGAAGTTAGGCTTCTGCCGTTTTAATAACATTGTTTCTTTTATCGCCAAATGTCATAAAACCCATCATTTTATAACCCTTGAACATCATTCCATTTGAAATCTCCAGGTTTCTCACCTTGTCTGATGGATACTCAATTTGCCATAGGTCAATACTTATACCAGATGATGAATAAAGAAATCGAAATTTCTAAACCCCAGCTTCCTCAATATTCAATCTGTCACTTATATAGCCGTTATTGACACTTTTTGAAATGTCAGTACGAGTAAACCTTTTGAACTATAATAGTTATTTCAGTAGTATCTTTTAACTGGTCAACTATATAATTTATTGTTCTATTGATTAAAGACGCACATCTTTTACTTGTCTACTCAAGTGGTTTGTGTTATGCCAAGTTTCAGATTCGATTGGTAAGATAAATTGAATCGACAATAGAGAAAAAGCAACTAGGTATTCTAAGCTCTAATGAGAATAATTTTATACGACAAGAGTCAAAGGAATTAGAGATAAGAATAGAAAATGTGGATGATTTAGGCCTTTCAAAACGCTCGGGAATACCGTATACGCTGGATCACCCCACCCTGACTAGGCTCACTTCTTGAACAAGTCATTGTGCCAAATTTGTGTGCAGCAGTATTGTATAGTGGATGTAAAAGTACTATTATCCAGTATCCTTCTGTCTGGCGAACTATTATTCTCCCTTTCAAGTTGCTCTTCAAACCACGGAGACTACAATCCACAGGGCCAGACTCTAGACCAGAACGGTGTAAAACGGTGTAAAAGTGCTTCATTAATACTGGGCCAATCGCGAAATGATATTAATACTGGCTTCCGAGATAGTTAAATGAAGTGCATGTGGGCAGCTGATAAGAAAACAAGACCACCACCTGCTCATTGATACACTGTCACTGATGTTATTCATCTGGCGTATTGTCATTGTGTATCTGTTTTTTGTGTGTATGTTGCAATGGTGGATTGTGCCTTTTGAGCATCTGATGTTTAAATTTCTGTTGATCATTTCTTTGCTGGAAGTTGAGAATTCCGTAATAGTCTCTTTATCAAAATTATTAAGCCCATTTAGAGCTAGATTTTATCTATTTGCAATATTAGTTGGAGTGTCTGAAGATGCACAGAACTGTGCTGTCCAATGAGAACAAGTGTGACAAATTACTCAACATTCTCCTTAAAACAGGTACTATGGGTCTCATATCCCGGTTATGTACTGCCTACTATCTCTGTCTACCCTGTCTACACTTTCTACACTGTTTATGATTCAGTAAGCCACTTCCTTCTCTGTGTAAATTGCAGCATTATTATCGAGTTTATGTTTATGGGCTCTTATATATTCCAGTCCTATAAATCGTCACAGACTTTATGCGGGAGTATAAATATAAAACCATCCACAATCCCAACTATTCTTATTCCTTCCCAACTCCAAACCAAAGACCCCAATACACACTCAATCCAAAGTAGAACACTGAGAAAACAACATCAATAGCCCCATTGAGCACTAGAAACACTTGGTTGATCACTTGTAGAGACAGCTATCAAGTTTCCAGCACAGCGGCCAGAAGAATCCAGCTCCCCCCTGTCGTTTGAGAGTGAAGCCCATACTCAACAAGAACAAGACCTCTAACGAAATCACTACAATGGGATTACGTTACTCAACTTACATTGACTCAGATGGTGTCACGGCTGTCACTTATGGCTGTAGCGGTTGCAGAACTCATCTTTCATCCTCAAGTTTGATCTTATCAAAAGACTACAAAGGAAGAACAGGAGACGCATTCTTGATGGATAAAGTGGTTAATATCACTCAGGGCTCAAAGCAATACCGCCATATGATCACTGGAAGATATTTGGTTGCTGATATCTGCTGTCATCAATGTGGGAATCTTGTTGGTTGGAAATATCATCAAGCAGATGCAAAAGACCAGAAATACAAAGAGGGAAAATACATTTTGGAGATAAAGACCATTGTGAAGTGTAATCACAAGCAATTCAAGGCTATGTATCAATGATGTGAGTCTCATACTACTCACAGTTCTGAGAAATGCATCAATTGTGCGTTGAGCATTTCTTATAATTACAACACAGCACACACATACACTTTTTTCTATACACAGTTTTCTTTTAGGTTAGGAGGCTTGCAATCTGCAATTTTTATTTTTTATATACATCAAGGTTGAATGGTTGTTTTATACATATATTAGGGGTTAATTTACAGGTTTTTATGGCTACAATTTTAGGGGAAATTACTATTTTCATTCCAGTTACTGGATTTGTGCATGCTTGATTTTTTAATTGCTGGAAGCATGGTGTTTTATGATTAGCTTTGGTAAAGAGTTTGCACGATAGCTGATCTTTGCGCCTTTTTTAACTAAACACAATTTGTTTCCAGACACAATTGATAATATGGCGGACTCTGTTTCAGTAATAATTTTTATAGGTTGATAATAGTACAGTTCATAATATGACAATAAGTCTGGTGTAGAGAATGAAAGCGATCCTATTGAGTAAGCTTTGCTTAAAATGTACTCCATCTTTCGGAATGAACAGGGAATTGGTGTGAAGTACCTCTTTTTCCCCACGGATTTAGACGCAAAACTAAGAATAATCATCACATTTGATATACTGAACTTCCTAACTTGGAAATTGCTACAAAATGATTTGATAAGTATCAATTGAAATTAAATTTTAATGTATTTGAGTATTAAATTCAAAACATACTTCTATATATAGATTATATTAAAATATTTTCAAAACACGCTAGCTTATAATTACCATATAAAGCTGAAATTCACGGAAAGATAGAAACTTGAAAAAACAAATTCTTCAAAAATCACCTTTTTCACACCATATCTCTGCATCTTGTTGTAACTGCTATAGTTTTATAATATTAATCACATTTCAAGCTTCAATATCACCATTCTTGTGGTCAAACACTTTCCTTAGTGATGGTCTTATCGGAGTGCATCTACCGGCTTAAGAGTTGACGGTTTTTTTTTTGTTTTGGTGGGAAATGAAATGAAAACAAAGAAAAGCAAAATGGATGAACAGGTGGAAGGACTTGGTGATCAAACATCAGGGAATACCTCAAGATTCAGACAGAGAACTAGATAAAAGGGAATATGGATGTTGAAGAGAATGTTGAGGACTTCCTGGCTAGGGTGAAAGAGCTAGACAATCAGAGACAGAAAGAGGATGAATATCGAAGAAAAAGATTGGAAGATGATATTCAATCATACAAGTCAAAAGATCTTTACAACATATCCATTCCCAGACCAGTCGCCAGAGAAGAATCAATCCCTCAAAGAAGTACAATCTCAAACTCTGAATCATTGCAGAACTTCAATAATAGTGTTTCAAGACAATATAGGCTAGACATTGATGATTTGGTCTACGAGTCTGCATATAACTATGAAAAATCTCAAAGAAAAAATACAGAAAGACCGTTTGTATCCGAAACATTAAGTTATAGCTCGACATCTTCAAACAAGCCAAACTTGGAAGACAGAGAGAGTATATTCAATAGATCGGAAGATGCGAGTTTCAGGGCCACAACTGGCGGACTTACAAAAGGCATCGCTTATGAAGACCACGATAGAATTTCTAAAAGTACAAGCGATGCAACATTCAGAGCTACAACAGGGAGTGTCAATAGGGAAAAATCCTATAAAAAGTATGATAATATTCCTGATATAGTAAGGTTTGATGATATGATTCATAAACCTTCTCCTAATTTTAAAAGCTCAAGATATTCAAAGTTCCAATTGACTGAGGATCAAAAAAAGTCAATCGATAGTACTATTGAAGGACTAGTTGGTAGTGGGTATCAAAGAGATGTTACAGACGATCAAGATCAAGAGGATAAAGTCGTACCCAAACCTTTAATCAAAGAAAGGAAAGGTGGGTTTCTATCAACTTTATCTGCACCTGCGAAGACAAGTCCAGCACAGGAATCAAATTCATGGGGTACAGCAGCTAAGGGCAAAGCGGCATTAGCACCACCTGCTTCATTATCACAATTGAAAAGATCTCCAAGAAGAACAGAATTGACTTCACCAACAAAAAATGACGATTTTTTAACGTCGCCAATTAGATCTGATAATATCACCTCTCCAATGAAGAAATCTCCAGCAAAACTTGATTTTTCCAAATATACAGAGACTGGGAATGAAAATACACCTCCTCCGATTGCACCAAAGCCTTTAGGTTTCAAAAACGGTAGTAATAGAACCTCATGGTTAAATTCAGCTGCTACAAAATCTTCGTCCACTCCACAATGGCAGGACACATCCGCTAATTACCATATCAACAAATCTACTGATAAAAAACCATCTTGGCTGGACTCAGCTGCAAATAAATCATCATCGACTCCACAATGGCAGGATACTTCTGCGAATTACCAAATCAATAAATCAAACGGCGAGAAAAAGGCATCTTGGTTAAGTTCTGCTACTGGGAAAGCATCCTCAACTCCACAATGGCAAGACACCACTTCAAACTTCCATGTTGATACCTCTGAGGATAAGCAAGCTAGTTGGCTTAATTCTGCAATGAAAAACACAACACACAGAGAATTTGAAATGCCTAAATCGAAAATAAAACCTATAGTACCATCAAAGTCAAATACTTTACAAGAAAAATTGAGGAAAGAAGAAGAATTTAAAGAAAGACAGCAATCTACTCTAAAAGAGTTGGAATCCCCAAAATTGAACCATATCAATACTCCACTGAAATCCGTTCCAAAGTTACACCCTGAAGAAGCCAATTTCTCAACATCAATATTAAAGAAAACTAGAACCTCGTCACCAATAAGAAATGAAAAGGAAGAAGCAGAATTTTTAAGACAAAAATTATCTCCAGCTTCCAAATCCACCGAATTGGTCTCTAGATCTCAATCACCAGAACCTGAATCACCAGAAGCAATTGGTCAAAAATCAAACTTGAAACCTCCATTACCCAAACGGAAACCGTCATTGAACGTCCCTGAAGCCTTGCAGAAGGCAGAAAAGCTCAAACCTGCTCTTCCAGCTCGTAAACCATCTCTTGAAATCCCCGAGGCATTGACCAGAATTGGTAAATTACGTCAAGCTGAAAAACAAGCGCAAAGAGAAGAGCCAACTCCGGAAGCTATGAATAAAAAATCACAATTGAAACCTGCTGTTCCGCAAAGAAAATTTTCTCATAAAGAAGTTGAGGCATTGGCACAGTTGAATAAAATCAAAACCAAAAAGGCTCCAATTCCACCGGATACTAAATCGAAACCAAGAATTTTCAGTAATTCGAAAGAAGTATTACAAAACCAATTAGGTTCACTAAAATCAACAAAATCTATACCGAAACAAGATGCCTCATTAAATCTGGAAAAAGTTCTACAAAGGGCACAAACCGATTCGGAGCTCAAACCTGTTAGATTACCATTTATGGCACAAACCGAGGAATTACCAATAAATAAAGTTAAAAAGGCTTCAACTTTTGACACTGCAGATCTGAATAGAGAGAAGACTGAAAATTTGGAACATTTGACCAAGAAGAGAACTAAAGGGCCAAAAAGAAGAACACCAAAAAATGTATAGAAATAACGCAACGAAAATTAATTGAAACTCTGGAGTAAGGCTAGGAGCGTTTGCTTTACGACTGTAGATAATTTTTATTACGAAGCGGAAATGGTCAGATAATAGTACAATATATTAAATAGAATTGACTCATAAAGATCTAAAGCACCACATCACTTCCTCTTTATGCACCAAGTCTTTTACGTTTTCTTGGATCAACAGGAACCTCACGATTTGAGGAAATTATTGGTTTGGGTTTTTCTTCGATTTTTTCTTCTTCAGGTTGATTCAAAACTTCATCCGCAAAACTATCCGGTGATTCAACCAGCATTTCATTTTCAGCATCAGCTGTGAATACATCAGGTGGATAAGATGGATTGTTATAATTATATCCACCTGCTGGTTGTGGTGGTGTTGTACCATATGGCTGAGGCGGTGGATATCCATAGTTTGGAGGAGGAGGCCCGTATCCAACTGGTGGAGGCGGATAATAACCTCTTGGTTGAGGGGGATAATATGGATATCCTTGAGGTGGATAGCGCGGTGGTGGACGAGGTGATGGATATCCGTAAGGTTGTTGAGGGTATGGATTTGGAGGCTGTCTTGAAGGTGGGATAGGTTGCCCAGCAGGAGGAACAGGAGCTGGTGAATATTGTTGCGGTGGTGGTACTGCTGATGCTTGGGGCTGTTGATCGGAGGATTGATCATGAGGGTGAGCTGCTTGTCCAGAGTGATGCTGTGGCTGTGGTTGAGGTGGGTATTGCTGTTGAGCATAATACTGGTTATTATAGTAATAATCTTGGTAATAGTCATAATCTTGCTCATAATAATGGCCTTGATTCCAGTCGTAATGTTGATCGTGGCCTTGAAATTGTGGAGAAGCACCATCATGAACCACTAGCTCACCGCCTGTTTGTTGATGAGATGAGCGAGGTTGAGCTTGAGGAGTAGAATTGAAGCTATCAGTGGTTTGAACAGGATAACTTCTCTTACTCTTTTTTAAACTGAAAAAGTCTGTTACTGGAGCTGGACTTGATGGCTTACTTGATGCCCTTGAGTGGTCAGAAACCTTATGAATACCAGACGTTGATTTTTGTGCAGAGGCGTTCTTTTTAGCAAAGACAGATTGTTTCTTCTTCTTTGGTTGTGAATTAATACTTCCTAAGGTATTTGGCCTTGTATTGATACCTTTTTCAAATTTGATTATAGGCTCATCGTCCAGACTTGATGCATCTGAAAACACTTCATTAATTTCAACATCATCATCCTTTGTTTCTGATGTGAATACTTTGGAGGCTTTCGTGCCTATAGAAGGTTGATCTTCATCACTATCAGTATCATCGATTATAAGCTTTCTTCTCTTTGCAGGTGCCCTTTTCGGAGATGAAACATCTGCTTCTTTATTTGAAGCGTCTTCTTTTGAAGGTGATTTATCATCTTCTTTTTTTGAAGTCTTGGATCTTTTCTTTGAAGCAGTCTCTTTTGGAGGAGAAGGGTCATTTCTTCTTTTTGAAGCGGATGTATTTGTTTGTTTCTTTGGTGCATCTCTTTTTGGTGGAGAAGTGTTTATCTTTTTTCCAGCATCCACTTTTAGGGAAGGAGCACCTTCCTTTTTCTTGGGTGAAGCTTTTCTTGGATCAGTAGGTTTACTCTTGCGACCATTATTTACTGGGGGTTGGTCTTTGGTTTTCAAGTGAGTCGTGTCTTTGTGACTTGATTCCGCTGGCGACATTCTTCTTCCAGGAGGGACCATATTTATTGCTAATGTCTTTTTTAGACTTTCAGGAATTTCCAAGTTGTCAGAAAAAGCGCTTTCTAGACTTCTTCTAGAATATCTTGAAGGTGGTATTTCAGGTGGATATTCAGGTACAGGTTGTTGTAGCTTTGGCCGCCCTGCTTGCTTCTTTTTCGGAACTGGTTTCTTCTCAATTGGCTTCTCTTGTGGCGGTGAGGCAATCTTTTCTGGAAGTGTGGTCCTCAAAGCAGACATTCTCTCGCTGATATCAGTTGCTGCTTTTGCAAGAGCATCAACTGAAGGAACTTCCTTAGTTTGCGCATTAGAATTGTTGTCATTATCTCCAACTGGAGAAACCTCTTCAGGTTGCTCCTTAGAGGTTTTGTCATTGTCATCGACAAGTGGTCTTTCTCCAGACTGAGTTTCAGAAATGTTACCATTATCCTCAGTAGATATTGAGGGTTCACCAGCCTCTTTCTTATCGCCAACAATATCGCTTAAACTATCATCGTCACCAACCATAACCTCTTTCAGCTTCACACCTGTTAAATGCTTTTTGGACGTTGGTTGTTTCACAGGCTTTGAAATTGTTTCTGAAGCTTCGCTATCAGCAACTTCATCATTATCTGATTCAGAGCGATTATTAAAACTCTCTAAAGCTTCAACATACCCTTGTTGGTAAAAATCTTCCAAGTTCGAGTCAAAGTCAGAATCAGAGGTGTATATTGTTGTAGACTTGACAGGATTTGAGATTTTGTTACCTCTTTTATCATATGGCTCTTCATCCGAATCATCCTCCGCAGCTTCAGGGCCTTTTCCAATGAAACCTTCACAGTTTGATGAACCGCAAAAACATCTTTGAGGCTCACTATTTTCAAACCATTCAAAGTTGTAGTCATAGCAAATCTCCTCCCCGGCCTCAATATGTTTCTTAGCAAACAATCCAATTCTTGGCTCACCATTCACAGACCATTTTTGCATTTCAGCATTTGGATTACAAGAATGATTTGCAAATCTAGCAATTGAACCTCTTTGACCAGCATCAATGACATATTTTTCTTCAAGACCAAGGAAGTAATAACTATCAGAGTCTTTATATACCGTGTTCAGTCTTTTCTCAACCTCATCCAGATCAATGACCTCCCCAGTGTATTCTACTATTAGCGAGCCAGAGTTATATGGTCTAATTGATAGTAAGCCACATCCTTTCTTTTCTGTTTGAACAACTTCAAGACCTAGTGCATACTTTTTGTGATCACGATAATCATTCATCAAGTCAGCAAAAGCTCTATTACCACAGTCACCTTCATTAAAGGCACAATTTGTTGGAGAACATTCAACTTGAATTGAACGATTTAGACAAAGACTGCCACATCTTAAACCTTTACAGTGACAAATACTATAGACTTGGTTCCGGCCAGCGAACGGATTGTCTGTTGTCCACTGATTTCTTTTCAACCCATGCTTCCACTTCACACAGTTTCTTTCACCATCAACAGTCGGACAGTAAACGTTCCAAGGTAATTTGAAATCTTTCACAGAATTCATAACTTTCAGACCACGGCCTTGAGGCAAAGGAAACTGGAAGCTTTTCTTTTTATCCGACATCGGCACTTGAAATAGACCAGATAGTACCCAAAGTTTTTCTTTTACCTCAAAATTTTCAACTTCTTTAGGAACAACCTTGTTTTCCTCATCTGATAAAGTTGACAGAATTTTACCCTTACCATTGAAACGTTCGTATAAGATTTCAATATCATCAACATCTTGCTCCGTATAACGTTTCCATTCCGCGCAGTCTTCCACTGCTTCAGTAAGGATGGAGTCATCAAAGTCTGGGATGAATGAATTGCTGAAGAAGTCCGATATTTGATTCCAGTAGTTCCTTTTGGTGGACCTTCTCGATGTCCTTTGAGGGAAAAGATAATTCGCCGGGACGAGATCAAGCTCCAACTCACTAGCCATATTATCTTCAATACAACAAGATCTAACTAGTTCTCAATTGAATCAATGGAGCTTTTGTGTGTGTTAAAGCCAGTATATGTTGTTAACGCGGCTCCTTGTTTAAGTAGTTTGCAACAATTGAATCAAAGCTCAAAGTAGCTGGAGCTCAAATCGAAACAGATAGAAAACACAGATTTCAGCGACACTTCAACTTTCGTGATACCCCCACAGTCGACACCTGGTTGTTGTTCACTGTTGATAATTGTTCTTTGTTGATTGTTTTGATTTGTTTACAACTCTTTTCTGCCATTTTTATCGATTTTCGTGATTTTACAATAGGCTGAAAAAACCTTCTGAGATGAAAAGCTCCACGCTTCAACAACGAGTGAGAATAGAAAATTAGTATTATTGGCGAAACTGACACGATTATGATGTCTTCCTTTCACTACAACACTATACTGATACTGCGAGTGTAGGAGAAACCTGTAGACCACGTAGATGACAAGACCTTACAAAAACAACCAAAAAAACTTTTACACCACCTTGTATAAATTACAATTACAGCCTTCAAACTGACCCTCGATTCCAACCTGAATATCTTTATATTTACATAAACTCATTAATCTAACTATGAACATTGATGTTGCTGGCGAAAGCAGTTATACAATGCTCTATGTTATGTAGTGCTAATATATCTACTGACCTAGTTCAAGCACCACCCAAGTCTCCTCTGTAATACGACAACACGATAGATAGCCTACCATATACCCCTCTTAACACCTGGTAGAATACCCTTATTGGCTTGCTGTCTGAATTGGGTCTTTATATATGTTAGTGCTCGTTATTCAAAACAGAATGATAGTCAGTTGTTGTTACTTACTCTATTGAGACGAAATGGTTTTATAATGGATCTTGCTGTACCACTGTCAACACAACGATCTTTGATCTGTGTTAGTCTGGTATAGTTTGGCATGGTGGTCAATTGTAATTGGGCCTCTAGTCTAGCTCTTGGTGGTAGTTGTGTGTTTCTGGCGATATATTTCAAAGCCTTGGTTGTGACCTCGTGTTCAGCAAACTGTAGACGTTTGAAATGGTCACGGAGAATCATATGGTTAACATATGATCTTGGAAGCTTGAACTTCACTGGAAAACGAAAGTTACCCATTATTGCAGTGTGTTTATTGGAAGTAGAGAGTCACTAACCAAAATGATCTTTCGTCTTTGTACTGATTTTGTGCTTAATTTTGAACCTTTTTTTTTTCAACAATTTTCAAAGGATTACGTAAATTACGCGAATGCGTTTTGCGTTTTACGGAATTGTATTATTATTAATACTTCAAGTCATTCTTTACTTTCAAGTGATCTTCTTCTAACTGACAATTGGGCCGAGAGTGGATACATCATTATATGAAATCAATATTGAGATGTTTAGCTACATCTTTTGCTACTTAACAGCTGATGGTTTGAGGGAATGAACACCTGTAAAACGACAGGTCGCAAAATGTTATCGGGTTTACGATGCCTTTGCAACTATCTGACATTGTTGACAACAATGAAAGACTTATAAAGCTGATAGAAACTTTGGAAAGACCATTCAAGGTATAATAGGTAATGGCTTACATGCTGTTTTGAGATGAGCTACAAATATCCCAAGAAAATTCTTCAGTTCCCATCACAAGCTACAAGGTTCCAGGCGGTGAAATCTAACACTTCTTCCATCATCAATAAAACAGGAAGAGTGAGTGTTAATGAGCAAACAGGACTGTTTGGCCCGTTATACAGTGGCCAGGGATCCAAAATAGCTTTACCCGCTGAGCCACAGAGCCTCAAACAACAGTCACTGACAAATCTCAGAAATATAACGTCTGAGAACAGGCCACAAACTAGGAACCAAGGGACCAATGACTTTTCACAGTATGATTTTTCACTCTCTCAAATTGGCGAGCACAGTATTGATAATGATTCATACTCGTTCTCGAAATTGGGGAAGATAACAGAGGCAGATATAAAAGAAATTAATTCTCTGGCGGAGACAGTACCAACTTCGACTGATACCACCACTCAGAGACTCTTCCAGAATGAAGAGAATGGTTCCTCGACTAGAATGCGTCACCTAATCACTAAAATTTTTGCCCGTGGAACCAATATCAGAAGAAGTAACAAATCGTTTGGAGGAATTGGTATTTTGTCAACTGACGGGGCCATTGACGATTGTTTCAATATCATGGATGCCAACTTGAAAAAGACTGAAAATGCAGAAAAACTTGCGGCAAGCCATGCTATTTCGATTGTCTATGATAAAATTGTGAATTTCAAACGCTCGAATGCAATTGGAAATTTCCCCAAATACCTTATTTATACCAATATTGCTGAACATATATGGAAAAGGCGAAATAACAATAAGGATGGATCACAAGAGATTTACCATAAGCTGAACTTTATAGAAGAATTCTACAAAAAGAACTACGAAAGATTTGATGGATTTGAATTCGAATTGAAAGCACCGGATCGTTTCAACCTATCTCATATTGAGCTATCCACAACGGTTCCATATGTCGAAAAACTAGCAGCAATTGGCGCATTAGATGGCGAGCCAGCAGATTATCAAGCCACCATATTAACAGAGTATGACTGATTGCTCTTTGTATACTGAATTTGAAATTTTAAAAGTTTATTGTTCTAACTTCTGAGTAGTCTAGCTGCCTGACATAAGCACCCTAAAAAATTCGGGACTCATATGAAACAAGACAAAACAATTTTGACACATTCTCCTACTATATAATATCCCCTAGAAGCCCACTTATTCAAAATTCAAAAGATCAATTGATTTATCCTCTCATACTTTGGTGATAGACTCATTCATCATTTGAAGTGGAAGCATAAGAATCATCAGCGGTTCTCAAGGGTTCTCACCAAACCCATCTTCAACATACTCAAGGGACTTGTGACAAAGAAGCTAATGGCCAAACCGGGCTTTTATGCTGTTAAATCAGGAAGATCCACGGGGATCTTCAATACCTGGGATGAATGTAAAGAAAGTGTCAATCGTTACAATGGTTCTGTTTACAAAAAGTTCAACACTCAACAGGAAGCACAAGCATTTATGAGTGGATCAATTGGTTATGCGACTGGCACAAAGGCACCATCACCACCTACGCAACAGTATTACACTACTATTGCGAACAGTTACAAGCCAGAAATAAATGACAAGGTGGTTGGCGGTGGGGTGCAGGTCAATGAGAACATGCAAAATGCTTCTCAAAGATCTAATTCACAAGAGAAGGCACAGAGAAACGTTCGTGATTTAAGCCCTGAAAGAAAGCGTATGAAGCAACAAATTGCCAATAATGACAAATCAAGAGACAGACCTGATATAAATAGGCCAAAGAAGGCCAATGCGAACAAATCAAAAGGTTCATATTATGGTGTCGTTTTCGCCTCTGGAAATTCCAAGATTGTAAAAAGCTGGGCTGAATGTGAAAGAGAAGTCAAGGGAGTGCCAGGTGTTTCTTTTAGGAAGTTTAATAGGCTCGACGATGCTGAAAGTTTCACCAACAAAGGTCAAAAACAAGATTCACGTTCATTATCTCCAAGCTCGAGAAAGAAACGCACCCAAGTTTTTCTTGAACATAACTCGGATGCTATTCTCAAAAGACAGCAGGATTTAAAACCAACCATGATATACTGTGATGGTTCTTTCATCCCTAGCTCTTCCGGACCAGATAAGGCAGGATATGGTGTTTATTTTGGAGTTGATGATCCAAGAAATATAAGTGCACCATTGAGAGATGGTCCGAAAAATAGTTTCATATCAGAGGCAAGAGCAATTGATCATGTTTTGAAAAAGATTGTTGAAGATATTGGGAAGTATAAATCAAATGAATTGGAAATACTTCCCAAGTATGCAGTTTTAACAGACTCTGAATCCATGAAAAATATTCTACATTCATATTCTGATCATTGGACCGATAAAGATTATGATAAAAGAAAGGATGTTCCTGATCTGAAAAATATAGTTGGTAATTTCAAGACAGTTAAAAAGTTTTATGAAGAAAACGCACCGATCTTCAATGACTACAAGTTTGGTATCACATGGGTTAAAGGTCACCATGGTATACTTGGGAATGAACAAGCTGATATGCTGGCAAGAAAAGGAGCCGAAGATTCTGTTAGGAGATGAATACGAATGCCTGATCATGAGTTACAGACTCTCTATAAATTATTCAGCTATATACAAAAGAACAATATGGCGACGGCTATGAAAATGATGATAAATATAATAAGTTAAGTTTTTATATATATGTATAGTGCAGTTCAATAAGATTATTATTGATCTTTTCTTACCCAAAGTTTCTTGATCAAGTTAGTCATACCAGCATCTGTAGTTTCCATTTTATAAATACCATATAACCCAACAGTTGTGCCAAATGTCAATAAATATCTGGCAACTTTGTGCCATATCCCATAAACTCTCTTAGGAATATAATCAATAATACAAGATGTGAATCCAATATGAGAATGAACCAAAATTGAAAGTGCTAATAACGAGTCCAACATTGGGAGATCAACTTGGGCAATAAATGGTGTGGTTGCCAATGGGACCAATGCAACGGCCAGTAATCTTTCATAAGACCAGTGGTATGAACCGTGGAAATAGTCCACATCTGCCTGTGGAGTGGCATCGTTGACAGTACCCACAATATACCCAGCTGGTTGTTCTATCAGCTTATATTTCTCGAAATCTGGCTTCAAGGAGATGGCTCTCTTCAAGTGGCTCGAGACAGCATCACCGCGCACCACTGGACGTAGCATACCTAAACGAAACATCTTTATTAACCTAACCCTTAGACCTTTACCAGCTTCTTCAAGACTTTTCTCTATATACAATTTTCAGCTCATCATGCCGCCGTGGCCCTACCACCCATATCTTTTTAGTGTGTCCCCATTCCCAAAAGATCTCTGTCAGTTTTTTCCAATTCGCATTTTTTCATTGGCCAAAATCTTCACCAAATGGATTTTTGGATATTTTCAGAGGTAATCAAAATTTTTGTTAACGATCAAGAACAAAACAACCTTTAGTAGGAACCCAATTAGTATCACATCAAGCCACAAAGATGCTAAGCTCGTCAGCTCTTCGTACCACTGCCAAGCGCACTGTCTCCTTGAGACGTTCAATCGCTACTGCTCACTCCAAAACCCAATACACTTCATTGAACAATGGTGTCACCGTTGCTACTGAATCAAACCCAGCTGCCAAATCTGCTACTTTAGGGTTGTGGATTGGTGGTGGTTCTACCGCTGAGAATCCATACAACAACGGTGCTTCCAGTTTGTTGAACAAGATTGTTGTCAATGAAAACCAAGTTGAAGCTGCCAAAGCCGGTTTGAAATTAGGTGCTTCCACCTCAAGAGATTACTCTTCTTACTATACTCAAAGTTTGAAAGAATCATTACCAACCGCTTTAGATTTTTTGAACGCTAAAGTCACTCAATCAGATCTCAACGACGCCACCGTTATGAAATACCGTGATGTCGCTGCCCAAGAAGCTGAACATTTTGAAGAAACCCAATACGCTGAAAAGGTTTTACAACATTTACACGCTACCGCTTTCCAAAACACTCCATTAGGTTTACCAACCCATGGTACTCCAGAAACTTTATCAGACTTAGTCTCTTATGATTTAAACACCTATCACAAGAGAAACTTTGTCGCTTCAAATACCGTTGTTGTCGCTACTGGTGATGTTAAACATGACGAAATTGTTGAATTAGTTGAAAAAAAATTGAAAATCCAAGATGGTGAAGCTAGAGAAATTAAAGCTCCACAATTTTTGGGTTCTGAAGTTAGATTAAGAGATGATACTTTACCACATGCTTATATCTCCATTGCTCAACAAGGTGAAGCTTTGAACTCCCCACATTATTACACCGCCAAAGTCGCTGCTGCCATCTTTGGTTCATACAACTACTCAGAACCAATTGCTAGAAACATTGGTGTTAAATTGACCGGTGTTGTCAACGAAAACCATTTGGCTGACACATGGAACCATTTTTCATTATCATACAAAGATGCCGGTTTATGGGGGTTCTCTACTAAGATTTCAAATATTGGTCAAATTGATGATTTGGTCCATTTCACCATCAAGGAATGGAACAGATTAACCATCTCTATCTCAGAAACTGAAGTTGCTAGAGGTAAACAATTATTGAAAAACCAAATCTTGTTTGAATTATCATCTCCATTATCTGTTGCTAATGATATTGGTGCTAAAGTTATCGGTCAAGGTAGAAGACCATCTGCTGACGAAATCTTCCGTCAAATTGATAAGGTCAACGTACCAAGCATTAAAGCCTGGGCTGGTCAAAGATTATGGGATCAAGATGTTGTTATTGCTGGTACTGGTCAAATCGAAGATTTGTTAGATTACAACAGAATCAGAAACGATACCGCTATGATGAGATGGTAGATGTAATCAAACAGATCCACAACCAATCACAACATTCACATGGAAATATAATATTCATATACATTCATCCTACCACAGCTCAACTATAAAACTACAAGCCAAAAAAAAATAAAGAATTGCATATAATATAGTTATATGAAATTCAAAAACCATTTGAAAAATAACAAGATTATCATTTTTCAATTTCAAACCAATCAAAAACAAAATTATAAAGTCATGCAGATTAATCATTAAATTAAATTGATCCGATATCCATATCATTCATCATAACGAGAAAGAAGACCCAACTTAATTTAAATATCATTTTGCAAATTATAAAACTTATTTATGTCGTGTATTGTTTTCACATCTTCCGGGGGAGTTCAAAGAAGAAACTTTTTTATAAGAGAAATTCATATCCTTTGTATATAAATAAGATTATCTTTCTCATACTTCCATACTTCAAAAATTTCCACTCTCTTGTACAAGATTATGAAACATTACTCAAGAATTTATTATAGTCATTTTTATATAAGTATATACACAAGATCCAGAAATCCATGTCAATATGTAGTCGTGTCTCCGCTCAATCTATATCCATTCGATCTTCTTCCAGTGTAGTATTGAAATCCATTTTATCTTCATCTAATGTCTCATTCCCAACAGCTTGCGTGGCGTCCTCTATAGCCGCACTTTCATCTTTTTTCTCTTCGTTTTCTGTGGAGGGATTGGAGTTCTTCCCTTCTTCCTTCTTCTCTTCACCTTCATCTTCTTCAGACTTCATAGTCTCATTTCCCACACTAACATCACCAATCTTATCCTCTTCCAAAGTTTCATTTCCGACGGTGGTATCACCAATAGTTGTATCTCCAACAGTGACATCACCAACCGCTTTATTCTCATCCAGTGTATCATCTCCGATAGTACTTGTATCTTCTGGATCATCAACTTTATCACCCTCGGCAACTTGTTCAACATGTTTTGTGTCAGTATTCTGTTCTACTTCTTCATTATCAGCTTTATGTTTCTTTTCAGGTGACTCTGTTGATTCATCCAAATTTCTCTTCTTTTGCTCGCCATCAATTGGATGCTCATCTTCATCATAATCTTCTAAAGCTGGGGCTTCATAAATAGGGTACTCTTCAACTAGATAATGTGCACTTTCCATTTCTCGTACATCATCTTCGGTCAACCAGTCAATCTTTTTCAAAAAAATTGTTTGTGAATCATCGGAGCCAGCCGATATTGGAACCATATCTTCTTTACCGTTTTGTTTCATCTCTTCATTATCATTAACTTCAAAAGTTGGATCAGGGAAATCTGCCACTGATGACGAGACTTGCAGAACGTTTTCTAAAGCCCTCAAGAACTTTTCAGCAGTTGAATTGAACTTCGTGGGGCTCTCTAATAGCTCTGCTATTCTGACAATTGTGAATGGAGGATGCTCTGGGAAGTTTGTTTTCAAATAATTTGCAATACGATCAGCAAATGCTTCTAATGTTTCATTTCGACTTGGATTTAATGGATCTTTTAGCTCTGCACTGAGCTCTTTCGAGTAGTTCTTGGTGATTATATTAATGACTTTTGAAGGGATCAATGAAAGTAGCGAAGCCCAAGTCGTTGTATCATCTCTCTTGAAAGTCTTCTTGTGTATTATTGTTTGGAGTTCTTTGTCCACTGTCAACATTGGGTTAGTAAACGAAATACATCTCATACCTCTTAAGTTTACCTACAATCTATCTCAGCTGCACTCATATTCTTAGCAGCACCGCCTCGAAATCCTACGCTACCAAATGACACAGTTAAATTTCAAGGAATCACCTTATCAATCGTTAGACCCTTCAGCGCTCAAGATCCACATCGCGATGCCCTTGATCAAAAGGTAAAAACCGCTCTTGTATAGAGACAGCGCTACAGAACACATTCGCGAAAACGGGTAAAGCTCGCGAAGTTAAGTCGTTGTAGTCGCGAATTTTCAATTTTGTTCATTGAAAAATTGAGTACTGAAAAGATCTGAATCGATGGTGTCTTGAGATTACAAGTGACTTGACAGACCATCGGAAAATGCTAAAGTCAGTTTTGAGGGTACCTGTGCAGGGGAGAGCATCAGCTGTGATACAGAGAAGTTACAACCTGTCCGCTGTGAGGTTCAACAGTACAAATTACGAACAAGACGGCGAGTCGGTTATCGATTTAGCTAAACAAGTTGAACAACAAAACAACGCTTCACAACATGAATCTGTGACGAAATCGTATACTCCTCCACAAACAGCCGAAGAAGCTGCGGATGATTGGCTTAGAACCATCAGAAACTTAAGAGAACAAATCACCAGTGAAGGAATTTCTATCGAGCAAGAAGCCCCGAAATCAAAATATTTTGAGAAGTATGGATTTGAACCAACCCCAGAACAAATTGCCAAAGTTGAGAGTTTGAATGAGAAACCGATACCATTGAAACATGATCCGATTGTGGAACACTGTACAAATATGATTATGAAAGATGGTAAAAAAGCCAGAGCTCAAAGAGTCATGGCTAATGCTTTATATATTGTCAGATTACAATTAAGAAAGGATCCAGTAGAGGTTTTGAAAGAAGTTTTGGAAAAAATGTCACCATTGATGGCCATCAAAACACAAAAGAGTCGTGCTGCTAAATCTGTTGTCATGCCAGTCCCATTAAGTGAAAGACAACGTCATAGAACTGCTTTCTTATGGATATTGGAAGGTGCTGAAAAAAGACGTAGTCCTGATATTGAAGTCAGAATAGGTGAAGAATTAGTCGCTGCTTTCCAAGGTAAATCTTCTGGTTATGATAAGAGATTACAAATTCACAAGACCGCGATGTTACAGAGAGCTTATATCAAATTGAAGTAAGAGATGATTCTATTTATTAGAAAAGTGTATAAAGATGAGATGATGACAAAACATACGTGTAAATATAAAATGGATGCTTTTTTCAAACTTGTTATTCTTTGTAGCTGTTTGTCCGTTTGACTGGAATATGTTCTCCAATTGATAATCTTTTCCCAAAATTCATATATTTATACTTATCACGCGCCACAGTTCCAGAGATTCTTCAAGTGGAGATCAACCTTCTCATTATCATGCTTTAGGTGTGAAATTGGCGTCACTGAGTACGTAGTTGAGCACTTGGCTTTCTTTGGTCGAGCTAGACGATATCAGATTCGCCACATGTAGATAAAGCGCCAAATGTGATTACCTATCGGGCGAGAGAAAAATATATAAATGTTGACGAAATCCACATTTTGTCTGGACAAACATCAAAGCAAAAACTCAAACTAGTAAAAAAAGCACTTCATTCAAAGAGTCCATTACGTACTGGTCCCAATTCAAAATGTCCAAAGAGCTCAGTATCCCAACATTCAAACTAAGAAATGGTAACATCCCAGCCATTGGATTTGGTTCAGGTACCGCATGGCAATGGAAGAAGAAGGGAAGATCAGAAGACATCAGATCAACTTTAGATGAAGACTTATCCTCTGCAATTGCTCAAGCTATAAAAACAGGATTCCGTCTTATTGATACAGCTGAGTTTTACGATACTCACGCCGAAGTAGCACACGCTATTGACCAATCCGGTGTTGCAAGATCTGAGCTTTGGATCACTGATAAATATGCGCCTGGTTTTGGGAGTATTAAAGCAAAAAGTGCAAATCCATACGAAGCTATAAAGACTGCTCTGAAAGAATTTGGTGTTGATTATATTGATCTTTATTTGATTCATCATCAATTTTTCAATGTGGAGCTAAGTCATGGAGTTTCAATTGAACAAGCTTGGAAATTCTTGGAACAAGCCCTAGAAGAAGGATTAGTTAAAAACATTGGATTATCCAATTTTGACATTGAACACTTGGAAAGGGTGCTGAAAGTAGCAAAATACAAGCCTTCAGTCTTACAAATAGAGTTTCATCCTTACATGTTTAATCAAACCCCTGGTATCATTGAAACAGCTAAACAAAATGATATTTTAGTTGAAGCATATGGTCCTTTGACCCCATTGTTTAGAGCAAAAGATGGGCCGTTATCACCACTAGTGAAAAAATTAGCGGAGAAGTATCAAAAAACTGAAGCTCAAATCTTGTTGAGATGGTCTTATGAATATGGTGTATTACCATTAACCACCAGTTCAAACGAGCAAAGATTGAAAGATTCACTAGACATTTTCAATTTCAAATTGTCAAAAGAGGATGTGGAATTGATCACTAAGACAGGTGCTGAGTATCCATTCAGAGCCTTCTTTGTCGATCAATTCAATGACCTGAAATAAAGTGGCAATATAGATAGAGTTGACGTGTCATAGACCGCGAGTTCACAATAGCTTCAAATGTAGATTCAACCCCTGAAGACCTTTGCGGTTATTCCTAACTCAGTCAACAAAATTTCACAAGATTCGACATCTCGACGCCAATTTCATTATGCTGATATGTCTATTTCGTGGGCTTGACTATAATTTCCAATGAGCACAAAAGAAGTTCAGCAAATGTTGTACCATGGTGTATGTACACCATAACTTGTGCATCACCAGCCCAACGGGCAAAAGAATTACATTGGTCCCACATATTCCAAATGCCCTGCACATGTTACAGAATTGCTTGATATCAGGGCAAATACTCAGTTCCACAGTTGATCGTAATTTTCAACATCCATCACCATAATTCACAATCGCCTATTTCCCATTGTAGATATATAGCCGAAAAGACTCCTATTAAAATGGTATAAATACTAAAATACCTGACACTTTCGTACTATAATGCCACATCATTTAGATGATTTGATGCGTTTTGAACCATACAACTTTTTTATATCGAATATACTCACCTGTTCTCCCTTGATAGCTAAATAAAGTTATAGTGTACCACGAAAGGCATAGTCAAGAATCTACAATCAATAACAGTATCCCAATTGTTACCGCACCGATATGACTTCACAAGAACTGAACATTCCAGTTTTCAAGCTCCCAAATGGTTCCATCCCAGCTATTGGTTATGGATCAGGTACCAAATGGCAACGCTTGAAAAAGGGTAGAACTGAAGATGTGAGATCAACACTAGATGAAAACTTGTCCTCTGCAATAGCTCAGGCCATCAAGACTGGATTCCGTCATATTGACACTGCAGAGGCTTACACAACTCATATCGAGGTTGCTCATGGTATAAAACAATCTGGGGTTGATAGATCAAAGATCTGGATCACTGATAAATACTCTCCACGGATTGGAACCTCCCCAGCCAAAAGTAAGAGTCCTTACGAAGCTATCAAGACCGCGCTGGGCGAATTGGAGACTGGGTATATTGACCTCTATTTGATCCACGCGCAAGTTTTCAAGCCTGAGTTAACTCATGGTGTAACAATTGAGCAAGCCTGGAAAGACTTGGAAAGAGCCCTGGATGAAGGCTTAGTAAAGAACATTGGTCTTTCAAACTTTGATACTGAACATATTCAAAGCATTTTGAAAATTGCCAAGCATAAACCATCAGTCTTACAAATTGAGTTTCATCCATATTTATATAATCAGACTCCTGGTATCATTGATTTTGATATCTTGGTTGAGGCTTATGGTCCATTATCTCCACTATTTAGAGCTAGGGAAGGTCCATTATCTCCCGTTTTAGAGGAACTCAGTGAGAAATACCAAAAAACTGAAGCTCAAATTCTTTTAAGATGGGCTCTTGAGCAAGGCGTATTACCAGTCACCACTAGCTCAAATGAACAAAGACTTGCTGAGTCGTTAGATATCTTTAGCTTTAAATTATCAAAAGAAGACATAGCCCTGATTACAGAGACTGGTTCCAATTTTCATTTCAGGGGGTTCTCTCTTCATTTCGAAAAACAATAATAGCTAGTGATTTTCCAATATAGGCTCACTTTCAAATTTGTAGTTACAGTCACAGATTTAATTCAATGTTCATTGAGCGCATTTCATATAATAACAAAATAGGCAACTTCTATAAATATTCATCCACTTCTTTCCTCTCAGTTTCATTCGACCGCCAAATCATCCACAGGCTCTGGTCTCAGATTCTTTAACGTGATATCTGTAATATCCTCTTTACTAGAAAATCTGCTCAAATCATTCGAACGATCACTTTGAACACCACTTTCAAGATCCATATCGAAATCAACATCTTCATTATCATCAGGTATTGAATTTCTCAAGTGATCGTAACGTAGTTGTCTCCTCTGTTCTATTATTCTCTTATGATAAATGATGGATCCAATTAGCGCCAACAAAGAGCCCAACACATTGCACACTATATCCTTTGGATCAAAAGAGCGATATGGCAACAGTCCCTGGATAAACTCTGATCCAATTCCACCAGCCAATGTGCAAACGAGAAACGTTAGATTCCGTACCGCCCTTGTACTAGAGGTCTCGAATAGCCAGTAAAACATGAGTGTTAGGGCAAAGAACACAAAGAAATGTATCAATTTATCATGTGCCAAAGATATATCCGCAAAGCCCAGGTATGCTGAGAGGACCAACGATACAGCCAGCCCTGCCAGCACAGACCTTCTGAGTCTCATTATTTCTTTGTTATAGATTGTATAGTTTATCTATTTTTGTTGGGTAATATAGTGATTACTATATGGCGAGCAAAAGCATATGAAGTGTGGCGTTCTCTCTATATGTATGGTTACAAGCCACTTTTGCTTTATCAAACTGCTACTCTAACGCTTTCCCTGTTATCTCCAAGCCGCTTTATCAGTAGTTCCTGGACTTGTTAGCGTATTAGTAGAGGTTTGTTTTTGTTTGTGTTACGTGGTTCAGCCCAATCTCCAGGCTCGAGTTCCGGCCAAGATCAACACCGTCAATTCCGACTAAGGGCAATCTATGGGAGCCCCTTTTGAAATTGTCAGCTATCCATAGCAAAAACTGAAGGTGTTTGTAACTTTTTGTAACACAGATAACATCAATTATAGCTTCAGCTACTCAATTCAAATACATTTGCATTTATAAGTCACTGGAACTAACCGCAAGGCTTCATCTGATTTTTTTTTGCAAGGAAACAATCGCTCACTTTGAATCCATCCATTTAGTGTTTGGCTATTGGAATTTCAATTGAGAAGCTGCTCAACTATAATATTAACTCTGAACACGATGTCAACACCTGTTCAGAATTTACGCCAGCCATTGAGCGAAGTGGAGAAACAATTTTATGGCTCTATTTTCAGATCATTGGATGCTGAAAGCTTGGGTGTCGTTACTGGTGATGGTGCTAGATCCACATTTGAGAAATCTGGTTTGCCTCCAGCTGTGCTAGGTGAAATCTGGCAATTAGCAGATCCAACCAACTTGGGGTTTTTGACTGAACATGCTTTTGCTGTAGCCCTGAGATTGATTGGTCATGTTCAAAATGGTGCCAAACCAGACAAGTCTTTGGTCGATTATATTGGTCCTATTGCTAGAATTCAGGGCATTTCAGGTCCAGCAAGCGCCCCAGCTTTGAGCCATTCCGCAACAGGCAGTATATCTTCAACACAAGCCCAGCCGATTGCTCCTCAATTAACTTCATTGCCACCATTGACTAACCACGATATATCCAAGTTTGGTCAACTCTTCCACAACAGTGCACCTTCTGGGACTATTTCAGGTGAGCAAGCTAGAAGTATCTTTTTAAAGGCGAAATTGCCAACTAATGTCCTAAGTGAAATCTGGAGCTTGTCCGACAAGAACAACAAAGGTCAATTAGGCAGAGATGAATTTATCGTTGCCATGTTCTTAATTCAGGGTACTATCAATGGTACTATTCGTCAATTACCACAAGCAATCCCTCAGCAAATCTGGGACCAATTGAAAGTCCACCAATCTCCGATCACTACTGGTGGCTCCCTTTCAGGCTCAGCTACTGGTGGTGTATATAATCCATCAGCAGCTACCCAAAGGCCAAGTGTTTCGCGAGTTCCCTCGAGCTTTACCAATGCTGCCAATGACTGGGTCATTTCTCCACAAAAGAGATCTCAATTTGACAGTATTTTCGAAGGATTGGATAAAGATTCAAAAGGTGTTCTAGGACCTACTGAAATTGCACCATTCTTGATGACCTCTAAATTACCCCAAGACGTTTTAGCTAATATTTGGGATTTGTCAGATATCCATAACACTGGTGAATTCACCAAAACTGAATTTGCCATTGCGATGTTTCTAGTCCAAAAGAAAGTTGCAGGTGCCGAGCTACCTCATGTTATTCCAGAATCACTGTTACAAGACTCACTACAGCAACAACAAACATCGTCAATTGCCGCTCGTGGTACGGGTGCCCAAATCCCACCAGTTGCTCAACAAACCTCTATACAATCTGTTCCATTATCACATACCAGTACTGGTCCTGTTCAAGAAAGACCAGCAATTCCACAAATTCCTTCAAGAGATACTAAACCAAAATCATCTTTGACTGATCTGGTTGATCTGAACGATGCATTTTCAACCCCTAGTCCAGTTTCAAACGAGGCAAAATTACAAGACAGAGATCAATTAAGAACTCCATCAAGCTCAACTGTTCAATACACACCTTCTGGTGCTCCAAAACCATTTGTTCCTTCATCGTCTTTTGGTCAGGAAATTTTCGAAAAACAAAAGACTGAAGCACACAAGGAAGCACCTTCTGCAGTCACACAAGTCAGATCTCCTGTTATTGAACAAGCCAAGGAGACACCTATTGAGGATAAATCCACGAGTCAGTTTGCTGGGTCTCCCCAATCATCGTACCCGACAGCCCAAACAAACAGAGTCCCATCTTTCCAAAGCTCTTCAAGCTTTTCACAACAACCAACAGGTCAATACAATGCTAGAGGCTTACAACAGCAACCACGTAATGATGATTTGCTAGCGGATTCCAACCCGGAAATTTCTGGTCAATTATCTCAAGCTACTGCTGATATGGCCAATTTATCAAATCAAATTGGTTCGTTGACTAGTCAAACCTCTCAGCTCCATGAAAAACGTGGTAGAGCTGAAAAGGAACTGGCCAAGATCACTGGCTTGAAACAAGATATTGAATCTAAGCTATCTAAGCTGAGAGTTGCTTATGAACAAGAAGTCAAGCAAACTGAACAAGTTAAGTCTTTGTTAGGATCATCTAAAGAAGAGACCGAGCAACTAAGAAAAGAAGCATCAGTTGCCGAAGCTCAATACAACTCAGTTCAATCTCAATTACAAGGCTTACAATCTGAACTAGAAGAGTCACAAAAGGAAAACGCCTCATTGAAGGAACGTTTAGGCATGCTAAATGCCGAACAAATTGAAGTCAAAAAGCAGCTCGAGAAGGCCCAGTCTGACGTTAGACAAAGTAGAGGCTTAACTGCAATTAATTCAAAACAATTGAGTACCACCGAGGTCTCTTCTAAGGGGCTGAAAGATGAGATCGCTGCCCTGTTATCATCGGTCCAAGAAATTGATGCTCATCATGATCGCTACACCAAGAAATTGAGTGATTTGGATCTGTTGAAAAACCAACACCAAGAGAAAGAAAGATCATTATCCGAACGCATACAACTTCATGAACAAAATGAGGCTGATTACAAAGCAAAAGATGATGAATTACAATCAAGACTTCAAGAACAACAACAAAGAGAATTGCAAATCCAGCAATACGAAGAACATATTCAACAAAGGCTTACCGACTTGCAAGAAAGACAGGGACAACTGGAAACTTCAGAACATCAACTGCAACAACAACAAGTTGAGTATGCCCAAAGGGTTCAAGAATTTTCAAGTAAGCAAATTGAAGATGCTTCCGCTGAATATGACCATTCAGCTTCTGTTTATGATGATTCTGGGAAAACAGCCTCTGCGTATGAAGATGCTGCAAAGACTGCATCTAGAGGTCTTGATGGTGTTGAATCGAAAGACGTTGCAACAGACACATCGCTAGCCCCACCATCAAGCCATGAAGCATCAATCTCAAAAGATTCTTCTACTGGTTCCAATAAAGGGCTACTTGGTGCGGCTGTTGGTGCGGTCGCCGGTGCTATTGGTGGTACTGCAGTTGCTGCAACACATGCTTCGACTACTACTGAAAGTGAAAAAGGTAATACAAACACCGAATTCAGCTCCCCAATGGCCAATACAACTGAGCAAACGACATCTGTCAACTCTGATGATTATCAGTATGAACCAACTCGTGATGTTCAGCAATTCAGCTTACCAATTGGTAGACCAGAATCCGCTACATCATCTGTTCAAAACAATGCTCCTCAATCTGTTCGCGGTGATGATATTGAAGAAAACCCAACAATTGATAGTGTTGTTGAGAGTCCAGCATTGGCATCAGATGTTCTAGGGAAGGGATACAATTCTAATGAAAGAGCTTTGGATTCCACTGAAGCTAGTGGCTCTCCTGGAATTGGCTCATTTGAATTGGTTGAAAACAACAAGTCTGAAAGTGATTTGACTTTAAGACCAGCCACTGGTACTCAACAAAGTGCAGATGCCATTGAAGCCTCAATTCCAGGTGCATGGAATGTCCCAGCAGATGCTCCTTCCATCGATGACTTTGAAGCTGAACAAGAAGCCTCTGAAGCCAAAGTTTCTGAACCACGTCCATCGGTTGCTGATCCACATTTGGGTGGTTCAAATCCAACCTCTAGCACTATCCACGAAGGTGCTCTTGCTGCCACTAAGGAACTTCCATCTACTGAAAGTATCGAATCTACACAAGCCATAAAATCTGTCAATAATGTCGAAGAAGAATTCCCACCAATCAAAGAACTTGATATCAATGAGAGTGAAAGTGATGATGAAGAGTTCCATGAAACTTCTGATAATTTACCTGAGCAGGTCCAAAAGAGTAAAGGGAGCAGTGGTAATGCTTTAGGTGTTGGAAGTGCTGCCGCTGTAACTGGTACTGCCGCTGCCACTATTTCTGGTATTCCAGGGATTTCTCAGGGCTCTGAAAAGAATAAAGATCTCAACTTTGAAACCCCTTTTGCACCATCTCGCACACCTGAAAAACGTGTTGATGAATTATTCCAGGATGATTTTGAAGGTTTAGAAGCTGCTGAAGAAGACAATGTCAATGACGATGATGAGTTCAACAATACTAAAGATTTCAGTGACCAGCTTGAAGGATCTAACTTTTACGGTGCTGATGAAATCCCACATATTGGCGACGATTCTCCCCAGCAGCAATATGCTCAACAAGGTAACAATAGTGAATGGGAACAAATCTTTGCTGGATTTGGTAATGAACCAGGACAACAACACCAAGTACAAGGTGATGTTCCAGCCTACGAGCAAGATCAATATCAAGAATCTTCTAGTCACCCATACGCCAAAAATGCACATTCTACTCAAGGTGTTCAGGCCAATACTTCTGAGCCATTGAATAAAATTGCTTCCCCTGCTCCACAACATCCAGGTCAAGGAACTTCATCACCATCAGCAAATCATGGCCGTGTTGCCACTACACCTAAATCATTAGCTGTTCAAGAATTGACCGGTATGGGCTTTTCTAAAGAAGAGGCCATGAGCGCCTTGACTAAAGAAAAATGGAACCTTGAAGCTGCCACCAACTACTTATTGGACAATGCCTGAGTTTACAGAAGCTTGATTGTTTTGTTTTCTGCTTATTTGAAGGAGTAATATAATCCATGATCGTTATATGTTTAGTTGTGTTTTCTTATTATGTTTGACTATTTTAAGTTTGATTTTCCAAATATATTATATGCCAGAAAAGTAATGTATATTATGATATACTATGTGATGTATTGATTTATACAATCTGCTCTTTCTCCTCTGTAGACACCACATTGATCAAGTTGTTTAATCTTTCCTTGAAGTTTGATTCTGTTGTAAGATCGTTAAATTTGTTCAAATCTGTGAATTTATCAGTTACATCTGTCTGTATTTCATTAGCTTCTTTTGATAATTGATTCAACTCTACCAGTAGACTTTCATTGTTTTTCTTCAAATCCTCCAATTGTTTTCCAAGATTCTTTAAATTTGCTTCTTTAACGGGAATCAAATGACTATTCACAACATTCACCGGTGTCAGTTGATCAATGGGTATTTCCTTCTCATCACCAAGTTGTTGACGTTCTTGTGCCTCTATTATTAGATCGTCCAATTCATTTAGTTTTGATAGTATTTCTCTTTCTTCATATATGGCATCAAATTCCTTTTGCGAATTCACCGACCAAGATTTTAGCAATTGATCTTTCACGGCTTTTATTGTATCTTGTCCTTCTTTGGTATTGGATAATGTTGGATAACACATTTGTAAGTTTTCATCAGACAATGCTTTCATAGACTCTTCAAGAGCCTTTTTCACAACTTGATTCAATCTTTGATATCTTATATGGTTCCTGTTAGCCTGGTCACTCATCTCTTAGTCTCACTTCTCGTCCGTAAACCTTTGAATAGAATCGAAATCTGCCATAAGCTTCTGTACTTTGTTTATGTTTTCTATACGCGTCCGGTAGGTGCAGCAAATTCTTTATATTTTTTCAGGGTAAAAATCGCGAGCTGCTAAAGATCAATTCGCGGAAATTTGCTTTGGCTTTTGGCTTTTGGCATAATACGTATTGATCTTTTGACACTTAAATCGAGTTTAATACCCAATTCACAATTAGACAACTGACTTGTTTGTACAGAAGGGTAGTGTGATTAGAAACCGAAAATGAGTTATCAAATGGCAGATGATTTGGTCGCAAAGGTATGTGATTGATTGAAGCGTTTTAAACAAGGAGTACGTTTTTGTGGCTAACGTTCATGCGTAACAGGCTGATAAGAAATTGAACTCTAAGCAAGGGTTCTTTGGTGGTATATTTGGTAGTAGTAGATCAGAAACACTAGAAGAGGCTGCTGAACTATACGTCCAGGCTGCCAACTCTTATCGTTTACAAAAAGAAGGGAAGAAAGCTGGTAATGCATTTGAGAAGGCTGCAGAGGCTTACAAACAAGCTGGGAGTGACGATGAAAATGCTAGTATACTAGTTGACGCATTCAAGGCTTACAGAACAGAAGACCCAGCTAATGCTGCTAGAGTATTGGAACAGGCTATTCAACATTTCACATTAAGGGGTCAATTTCGCCGTGCTGCTAACTTCAAGATGGATATTGCTCAAATATATGAAGAAGAATTGATTGATATTCCAAAGGCCTTAGCAAGCTATCAAGATGCTGGTGATTGGTTCGAAAGTGATTCCGCACAGGCTTTGGCCAACAAAGCCTTCTTAAAAGCTGCTGATTTGAATGCGCTAGAAGGTAATTATATCCAAGCCACTGAAATTTATAAGAAGATTGTTAAGAACTCTGCAAATAACAATTTGTCAAGATGGAGTTTGAAAGACTATTTTGTCAAGATCGTATTTTCATACTTAGCTGCTGATGATACTGTCGCTGCCACTAAATATATCCAAGAAGCATTGACCATAGATCCAAGTTTCCAATCAACAAGAGAATATAAACTTGTTAAAGATGTTTTGGATTCTGTTAGTGAGGGAGATGTTGAAAAACTTTCAAACACGCTTTACGAATATGATCAATTCAGTAAATTAGATAAATGGAGAACCACCATATTGATCAAGATCAAAAATTCTATTACTGAAGCTGATGACGATTTGTTATGATTGAAATGGGGACTTGAGACTTTGTATATTTGGATTTTAGTAATAACAATGGAATTACCTATGATTTATTAATCTGTGTGCATTCAATGTAGGATCTGATTTTGGTATGTTTCGGTTTTTATTGTGTTTAGATGAGTCTCGGATAAGCCTACGCTTTTACCCCATACAAATATCTCCAACCTCCTTTAAAGAATTTTTCTTAGAGAAGGTTGGTTTGAAGTCAAACAAGAACTCTGAGTCAGATGTGCTAAACAATAATCGAATCATACACCCCCTGCTACGACTTCTCTCTAAACATCGGGAACCCGATCGTGAGGTAATCAAAGTTGCATCTTGGTTGGAAAATTCAAATATTCGTGATTCTTGATCTGTGCGATCTCTGTCCAATCTGGGCCTGCTGAGCCACGGGAACAACGTCTTTCTTGGGCCCACTGCAAACGGTGACGTTACTCTATGACCATTCTGCCCAGGACCAGCGATCCCAAAGCTGCCAGCTCATTGGCCCAGAGTGACATATTCTGCAATCGGTTGTTTGTGCCTTGTAGTTGACTCATAGTTAACGAAATGTGTCTCTTACCAGCTGAAAATATTTTTTTTTCCAGCGATGTGCGCCAAACTGAGACTGACTCAAGGTGATAAAACCACATTGATATCTCGATTCCTGACTCTTGACATCGCTTTTACGTCTCTTGGGAAAGTACAAAAAGTCTCACGTTACAACAGTTAACACTTGCAATAACATCCAGGTGCTCATTGCTACTCAATCGCTACTAATTGGGTGTGTTATTCGTCTTTGTTTGGCTCAATTACCTTTGATAGATAAGAAATCGCCATAGATAACTGCCAAAGTGACTATTTCACAAGATGCAAAAGATTCTTTTAAAACCAGTGGCTTTGAATGTCACAAAGAGAGCTCTCTCAAAGAGCACTAGAGCCGCTGTTGTTGGTGGATCGAGATTGAGAATGAGAAAATTCCAACCATCTCGTTCCTTATCAACAACTACAGCCGCTGCAGCTTCCACTGCCCAAGCCGCTACATACAGCGGTTCTGGTATTTTATCAGGATTCAGTGATGAAAACGCTCATCAATTGGTTGATGTCTCGAAAGTGTTAGTCATTGGTTCAGGTGGGTTATCAATTGGTCAAGCTGGTGAATTCGATTATTCCGGTTCTCAAGCTATCAAAGCTTTGAAAGAAGCCAATAAGCAAACTATCTTGATCAACCCAAATATTGCTACCAATCAAACATCTCATGCATTGGCCGATGAAATCTATTACTTACCAGTCACGGCTGAATATATCACCTACATCATTGAAAGAGAAAAACCAGATGGTATTTTGTTGACTTTCGGTGGTCAAACTGGGTTGAATGTTGGTGTTCAATTAGACAAAATGGGTGTCTTTGATAGATACAACGTTAAAGTTTTAGGTACTCCAATCAAAACTTTAGAAACTTCAGAAGATCGTGACTTATTCTCTCAAGCCTTAAATGAAATCAACATTCCAATTGCTGAGTCCATTGCTGTTGAAACTGTCGATGACGCTTTGAAAGCTGCTGAAAGTGTTGGTTACCCAATCATTGTCAGATCAGCCTATGCATTGGGTGGTTTAGGCTCAGGTTTCGCTAATAATGAAGAAGAGTTAAGAAACTTGGCCTCTCAATCATTATCATTATCTCCTCAAATTCTTGTTGAGAAATCTTTGAAAGGTTGGAAAGAAGTGGAATATGAGGTTGTTAGAGATCGTGTCGGTAACTGTATCACCGTCTGTAACATGGAAAATTTTGATCCTCTAGGTATTCACACTGGTGATTCAATTGTCGTTGCTCCTTCTCAAACTTTATCCGATGAAGAATATCATATGCTTAGATCTGCTGCCATTAAGATCATCAGACATTTAGGTGTTGTTGGTGAATGTAACGTTCAATACGCCTTACAACCAGATGGATTGGATTATCGTGTTATTGAAGTCAATGCTCGTTTATCAAGATCTTCAGCTTTAGCTTCAAAAGCTACAGGTTATCCATTAGCTTACACAGCTGCTAAGATTGCCCTTGGTCATACTTTACCAGAATTACCAAATCCTGTCACCAAAACGACCTCTGCTAATTTCGAACCATCATTAGATTATATGGTTACCAAAATCCCAAGATGGGATTTGTCCAAGTTCCAACATGTTAAAAGAGATATTGGTTCTTCAATGAAATCTGTTGGTGAAGTTATGGCTATTGGTCGTAATTTTGAAGAATCTTTCCAAAAGGCTATTCGTCAAATCGATCCATCATTTGTTGGTTTCCAAGGTGGTGAATTCGAAAACTTGGACGAGGCCTTATCTGAACCTACTGATCGTCGTTGGTTAGCTGTTGGTCAAGCTCTGTTACACGAAAACTATACTATTGAAAGAGTTCATGACTTGACCAAGATTGATAAGTGGTTCTTGTACAAGTTGGGTAACATTGTAGAAATGCAAAAAGAATTAGAAAAAATTGGTTCATTATTTGGTCTTAACAGAGATGTCATTTCAAGATCTAAAAAATTAGGTTTCTCTGATAAACAAATTGGTTTAGCTGTTGGTTCCTCGGAATTAGAAGTCAGAGCTAGAAGAAAGAACTTTGGTATTGTTCCATTCGTTAAGAAAATTGATACTTTAGCTGCTGAATTCCCAGCTTCCACCAACTACTTATACACCACTTATAATGCTACTGAAAGTGATGTTGAATTCGATGAATTTGGTACTATGGTGTTAGGTTCAGGTGTTTACCGTATTGGTTCATCTGTCGAATTCGATTGGTGTGCTGTTTCTACCGCTAGAGCTTTGAGAGAAAGTGGTAAAAAAACTATTATGATCAACTATAACCCAGAAACAGTTTCTACTGATTTCGATGAAGTTGACAGATTGTACTTTGAAGAATTGAGTTTCGAAAGAGTGATGGATATTTATGAATTAGAAAACTCCAAGGGTGTTGTTGTTTCAGTTGGTGGTCAATTACCACAAAATATTGCCTTGAAATTACAAGATAATGGTGCCAAAGTTTTAGGTACTGATCCACAAGATATTGATAAAGCTGAAGATCGTCATAAATTCTCTTCAATCCTGGATTCTATTGGTGTCGATCAACCAGCTTGGAAAGAATTATCATCAATTGAAGCTGCAAAACAGTTTGCTGATAAGGTCGGTTTCCCAGTTTTGGTTCGTCCATCTTATGTTTTATCAGGTGCTGCTATGTCTGTTATTAGAAATGAAAGCGAATTGGAACATAAATTAGGTAATGCTTCCAAGGTTTCTCCAGATCATCCAGTTGTTATCTCTAAGTTCATCGAAGGTGCTCAAGAGATCGATGTTGATGCCGTTGCCCAAAATGGTCAAGTCATTGTCCATGCTGTTTCTGAACATGTTGAAAACGCTGGTATCCATTCGGGTGATGCTACTTTAGTCTTACCACCACAAAACTTGTCACAAGATGTTATGGATAGAATTAAAGAAATCACTGATAAAGTTGGTAAAGCCTGGAACATCACTGGTCCATTCAATATGCAAATCATCAAGAATGATGTCGACACCAATCCAGATTATCCAGAATTGAAAGTTATTGAATGTAACATTAGAGCTTCAAGATCTTTCCCATTCGTTTCCAAAGTGTTAGGTACTAATTTCATTGATGTTGCTGTTCAATCTATCTTGGGTGAGAAAATTGTTCCAAAGAATTTGATGGATGTCAAACGTGATTATGTTGCTACTAAAGTTCCTCAATTTTCATTCACTAGATTGGCTGGTGCTGATCCATTCTTAGGTGTTGAAATGAGTTCCACTGGTGAAATTGCAAGTTTCGGTAAAGATGTTACTGAAGCTTACTGGACTGCTTTACAATCTACTATGAATTTCAAATTACCATTACCACCAAGTGGTATTTTATTCGGTGGTGATTTAGAAAAAGATTTCTTAGGTGATGTCGCTAAGACCATCGCTCCAATAGGTTACAAATTCTACACCGCCTCACCAGATGTTGCCAAATATTTGAAGACTTATTTACCATCTGATTATGAAGTTGATGTTATTGAATTCCCAAAGACTGATAAACGTGCCTTACGTGAAGTTTTCCAAAAATACGATATCAAAGGTGTTTTCAACTTGGCCAGAGCCAGAGCTGAAGATTTATTGGATCAAGATTACGTTATGCGTCGTAATGCCATTGATTTCGGTATTCCATTGTTTAACGAACCACAAACCTCATTATTGTTTGCCAACGCTTTAGTTTCCAAAATCCATACCAAATTGGACCAAAAGGAAGGTACTGTTGTCATTCCAAATGAAGTCCGTCGTTGGAGTGAATTCATTGGCGGTAAACAAGTATAATTGTCATAAATAGTTGTTAATAATATAGAAATGTTTTGTTACAAAGGGTTGTATATATAACTCTGGAGTCCATCTCTATTCGTATAAGTCCGACGGTGCACGCATATCCCGGAGATTAGCCCGATGGGGGAAGTGGCGGGAGTCCGCTCGTACAAAAGAAGTCTTTGGCGAATCTGAGCCCGAGTAAACGAATCCACAATCGATTTATTGGCTGCCTTGTACAAGGACAACAAAATGTGTAAAGCTTGTCTAATTAAAGGAGTCTGAATGGCTCTTTCCTTTCCATGGTTGAATTCAGGCTCCGTTTACGAACACCTCTACCACCATCCAACCAGACTGTGCCACCTGTACAGTGACAACAACAGTTACAGTAACAAAACCTGTGACTTTTCCCACATTTTGCAGCGAAATCGACTGACACTTGAAATTCCCAAACCAAAAAAGCAGAGTTCCGACTTGCAGGATTTCGCTGCTGGTTCGCGACTTCCGGAAACAAATTTTTATCTTCAACAAAGTTACGAAGAGATGGAAGGTTGATTAATTTGACGACTTGTAACATCAAGTTCAGGTGTTCAAACAGCGGACTCTCAGTTCATTTATCCAAACTGAAGTGTTTTAGTCTTCAACGTCTCCACAATTCACGCCTTGTCTATACATTCTCGCCCATACTCAGTCGCTAGAACCCTTAAAATAGCAAGTGTTCCTATCCAAGCAAACAAATCATCACTTTTGAAGACAGACACTTCCACGTCTTACATCTCTACCCAATAAAACAGAACCCCTACTTCCAATTTTTCCCAAACATTTCTGAATCAAACATATTTGAATACTTTACATCAAACACAAACCCCTCAGATAATATCATAACATACAATCTATTGTAATGGGGTCTTGCGTATCAAAGGAGGATGGACCACCTCCTAGTGCCACTGGAGGTAAAGTCCAAAGGACTTCTAAACTAGAAAACTCTTCAAACTCATCTTCAAATGAAAAAGAAGCGAGTGGAAATGACGTGAGTGGTAAGAAACCAAGTATTGCCACTTCAGCTAACAATTATGCCCAAACACAACAATCACAACTACAACCAAACCAGCTAACAGAAACACAACAGGGCAGAAAACAATCAATAGTGCCTTCTGAATCTTCAAATGGGACCTCGACCGCTGTTCACTCGGGGAACTCCAAAGATGCCCATGAATATACAAAAGTGTTATTGTTAGGATCCGGTGAAAGTGGGAAGTCGACAATTTTACAACAATTGAAAATCTTACATTCTAATGGGTTTTCTGAACAAGAATTATTCGATTTTAAACCATTTATATTTGGAAATATCATCCTATCTGCTAAAGATTTAGTCGAGGCTTATAAAAAATTTGATATAAAATTAGAAACTGATGATCAAATTGATGAATCAGATTTTGATTTCATCACTTCAGCAACCGCACCTGTTGATCCAAATAAATCATTGGATAAAAGATTATCACAAAAGATAAATGCATTATGGAGAAACGAATCAACCGCTTTATTAATACAAAACCATCGTCAAGATTTCTATTTAATGGATTCTGCTAAATATTTTTTCGAAAATTTGGATAGAATATCACAAGAAGATTATTTACCAACTGTGACTGATGTTTTAAGAACAAGAAAGAAGACATCTGGTATTTTCGACTTGAAATTCGAACTAAACGGACTGAAAATCCACATCTATGACGTTGGTGGTCAAAGATCTGAAAGAAAAAAATGGATATATTGTTTTGATAACGTTACTTCCATTATTTTCTGTGTTGCATTATCAGAATACGATCAAACTTTATTAGAGGAAAAATCACAAAATAGATTGGAGGAAAGTTTAACACTTTTCGATTCTGTTGTTAATTCCCGTTGGTTTTCAAGATGTTCAATCGTGCTATTTTTAAATAAAATTGATATCTTTATCGAAAAATTACCTTATTCTCCTTTGGAAAACTACTTTCCTGATTATAGCGGTGGTAATGATGCAAATAAAGCCGCTAAGTATATCCTATGGAAATTCACAAGAGTCAACAGATCAGGATTACCTATCTATCCTTATATCACTCAAGCCACTGATACTAATAATATCAAATTGGTTTTTGTGGTTGTTAGAGAAAGTATCTTATCAAATATCCTACATGACACTGGTTTGTTGTGATATGGTATTTCCCACTTGACTCCTTTTTAATGAAATGAAACTTATGAAATGATCAAATCCATTTTTCATCAATTGACCTTTTATTTACTTTTTCCTTTCCGCCAAAATGTTTCTCCTTAATATTTTTTTCACTTTATTTACTTTTGTAAAGAGTGTTTCGTTCGAAAAAAGAGAGCATGAAAAAAAAAAAGGGAAGGAAAAGAGAGATTGAATCTCATGCAATTATTATTCAATTTATCACTTGTATCTATTACGAAAAGTACAAAAAAAAAATTGGTTTTACCAAAATCTTACAAAAAATATGACTTTTAACTATTATCTCCTTGTTTGTCGGTCTGCTCGTTTTGTTTTCAGTTAATTCAATACTTATGAATCTTAATATCAACATAATGATATTGTATCATGTAGATCAAAAATTTTCACATTTGTTAATTGTCAAGAAGTAAGTTCTATGTTCATACCCATTCAAAAGGTCCCAAACTTTTTTCTTGTTATTTTCACCAATAATCACCTGTCTAGAACCAAGAAAACTTATATCACTTTTATCATGTGGTAAATCCTTCTTATTGACAAAGAATTCAAGACCAGCTTGTTTGAAAGAAGGTGGTAACATCGGAACATAATCACCATCGTGTACAATTCTAATCAATCCCCAATCAATTGGTTCACCTTCATCTATTTTTCTTGCTAATTTTTCAGTCTCAAAAATACCATCAACCCAATGAGCCATATCAGAGTTTAACAATTTTGGTGAACCGTATGCAATCACGAGTGGTTTGTAACCTTTCATTCTAAACTCAATACCAATTAAAGTGGCAATGGCACCGCCTAAGGAATGACCAACAACAACAAGTTTATAATCTGGATATTTGTCAAATAATGCATCAACTGGTCCAACTAAATCATCATAAATTTTTTCCAAATCTCTATAAAATCCAAAATGTACTTTACAATCGTGACATTTCTTCACATTTTTCAATCTTGTGATACTTCTATAATCAACAGGCACCATCTGTAAATCGCTTGCCCAATCAGTAGCCGTGGTGGAACCTCTAAACGAAAGTATTATCTCTTTGTTGTTTTTGTCCAAGGTGAGGAACCCAGTGCCAATTTCCACCGAGCCTGCATTCCGAATCTATAGCTAAGTTAGTGACAAGGTTTGAATTGACTCTGCAATTGGTAATGTATCTCTGTACCTTAACAATCTGTGCATTAGCGTTACGCTTATTGTTATAACAAAAATTCAAGTCACAAGCACCGTTCTTCATGTGACCTTCAAATAACCTATCATGGGTGATGCAAGCAGAAAGTGCAGCATAATGGGCATAATGGTAAAAATTGTCATACAATTTTTCTGAGAAGCATAGGACAGATCCAAAGATCGGTATTATCGCTATCAAGTGTGCGATGGAGAACTTCACTCTCATGGCGATCTTTATAAAAAATGGTATGAAAATATGTCTTCAATAATCACATAACATATTTTGAGCAGCACTTCTTCCCTTACTCTCCAAGATACCAAAAGCTTGAAGAAAATTCGACTTTGTGGCTTAAGAATTTTGTGTATGGATATAAAAGCACATCTGTCATTATCGCCGTGTCTATTGCTACAATAGACTTTTCACTCTAAAGCCTCATAAAGTGCATTGTTTGATCTCGAGATTAAGTCGTAAGAGTCCCTGCTAGCTGGATAGCAGTACAAACCCGACCACTCTACCCCCTTCTGCTTCACATAAATCCCGTTCTACTAAGTAAAACAACTCTTTAAGCTCCAAGACCTGTAATTTCGCGCTTTTGTGGGTCGTACGGTTTATTTACGTGTCAACAAAAAAGTGAACAGCGAAGTAAAAAAAACACGCGAATAGATCCAAACTAAACACTGTGAATGTTCCTTTGAAGCCATCACTTGGAAGAGTTCTTTGCTGTTGATTCAAGTCGCTGTACTACTAGCTCAATCTGCTATCCATCGGACAGTGCTGCTAAGTTTTCACCTCAGTTGATTATTTGAATCCCAGGTCTGATCCATCGTTTATAATGGCGCCAAAGAAGACCAAACAATCTACTGAGCACAAGACTCACGTGGAAGAATTGGACCCAGTTACTGAATTCGTTTACGAAAATGGTGCTGAACGTCCATTCTTGATCACAACTCCTCCTCCAAATCTATCCCAATTGCGTTCTGTCACAACTACAAAGGAACGTGTATTCTTAGCTGCCTTGATTTTCTTTACATGCTATATTAGATTACAGAAACTTTTCTCGCCAGACTCTGTCGTCTTTGATGAAGTTCATTTCGGTGGGTTTGCCAAAAAATACATCTTGGGTACTTTCTTCATGGATGTTCATCCTCCTTTAGCCAAAATGTTATTTGCAGGTGTCGCTTCATTAGCAGGATTCAAAGGTGATTTTAATTTTGAAAAAATTGGTGATGCTTACCCAGAAACTACTCCATACTATTGGATGCGTGCCTTCCCAGCCGTTTTAGGTGTTGGTACAGTAGTCTTATTATATTTGACATTAAGAGCTTCAGGTGTTAGACCATTAGTTGCATTTTTATCAGGTTTGATTTTCGCTTATGAAAATGCTAACGTTACCATCTCGAGATACATTTTATTGGACTCTCCATTGATCTTCTTCATTGCTGCTGCTACTTATGGTGCTAAGAGATTTGAAAACGAGTTACCATTCACTTTTGGTTGGTATAGAGCTTTAGTTGCCACAGGTGTTGCTTTAGGTTTAGCTGTTTCCTCAAAATGGGTTGGGTTATTCACCATTGCTTGGGTTGGTTTGCTAAATGTATGGGACTTATGGTTCTTAATTGGTGATTTAACCGTCTCTGCTAACAAAATTATTAAACATTCCGCCGTCAGGGGTGCTCTTTTGTTAGGTATCCCGGCTATTTTATACGTGTTTTTCTTTGCTGTCCATTTTAGAGTTTTAAACAAAGAAGGCGATGGTGGTGCTTTTATGACCTCTGCTTTCAGATCAACTTTGGAAAACAACAAGATTCCAGGTAACATCTTGGCTAATGTTGGTGTTGGCTCAACTATCTCTCTTCGTCATGTCAACACTCAAGGTGGTTACTTACACTCACATGATCACTTGTATGAAACTGGTTCCAAACAACAACAAATCACTTTGTACCCACATTTGGATGCTAATAACCACTGGAATGTTGAATTGTATAATGTCAGCGAAGCTCCAACCTCTTTTGAACAAATCCAAGATGGTACTAAAATTAGATTAAAACATGCTTTCACTGGTCGCCGTCTACATTCACATGATCACAAAGCTCCAGTTTCTGAAAATGACTGGCAAAAGGAAGTTTCAGCCTATGGATTTGAAGGATTTGGTGGTGATGCAAATGACGATTTTGTTGTTGAAATCCAGAAGGCTTATACTAAATCGGAAGCTGCTCAAAAAAACTTGACCGCTTTAGAATCAGTCATTAGATTACGTCATGCCATGACTGGTTGTTATTTGTTCTCTCATGAAGTTAAATTACCAAAATGGGGGTTTGAACAACAAGAAGTCACTTGTACTGGTCAAGGTATCTTGCCACAATCTCTATGGTATGTTGAACACAATGAAAATCCATTCTTAGGTGAAGATGCCAGAAGAGTCAATTACAAAAGTCCATCATTGATTGAAAAAATTGTTGAAGCACATAGAAAAATGTGGCAAATCAATCAAAATTTGAACGCTCCACACAACTGGCAATCATTACCAAACACCTGGCCATTCTTAACCCGTGGTATCAACTACTGGGGTGAAAATAACCGTCATGTTTATCTATTGGGTAATGCTCCAACTTGGTGGGCTTCTACCTTGGTTATCGTTATTTTCTTCATCTATTCCGCTACTCAAATCTTGAGATGGCAAAAAGGTGCCAAGGTTGGTGTTGACCGTCATGTCTACAACTTCAACGTTCAAACTTTCAAATACATTCTGGGTTGGTTGATTCATTTCGCTCCATCCTTCTTAATGGGTCGTCAATTGTTCTTGCATCACTACTTGCCAGCGTATTACTTTGCTCTATTAACTTTGGCACATTTCTTTGATATTTTGGTCAGTTACACCTTCTCCAGAAAGAGAAGCGTTGGTTACGGTTTGATCATCATTTTCGCCATTGTTTCATTCTTATTCTACGTGAACTACTCACCTTTGATTTACGCTACTCCTTGGACCAAAGCTCAATGTGAAGCTTCCAAGTTAATGAATGGCTGGGATTATGATTGTGCAAGATTCCATGAAAGCTTGGAAGACTACAACGTTCCTTCAAAAATATTCGATCCAGTTGAAACAATCTCAGTTGGTGAGAAATAATGGGCTTACGGGCTATGATGAAATTTACATACATTAAATAAGAAATTAATAAAACGAATTAATTCGATAGACTTGACACATTGTAACAAAAAACGATTTTGTATTCATAATATTATATTAAAGAGAGGAATGGTTTTTAATTCGCAAGTCAACCTTGAACACCAACCTTGTGGTTGATATAAATAGTGAACAGGATCAATGCTGCTATGAGTAAACTCCCATATTGTGTGAAAATGAATGTTTGTTTGTAGCATTCTACGCCGACTCTGCAGATTCCATCATCGTCAGTATGTTTCCCTAGAACATAACCAAATAACCTGGTCAATTGGCTCACAGAAATGATGCCTCCAGTTGTCATCAGCCCCCAAATTGTGCTGAACCCTTGCGTACCAAATCTGTCGGCCACAACAGCTGGAAACGTACCGAAGACGAACCCAAATGCAAACCCAATGATAAATGAGCTAATCACAATTTTCTCAACGGAATCGAAAACTGATGTAAGACCATGTCCAACAGCCATCAGCAACGAGGCGAAAAAAATACACCATATTCGTTGGGCTCCAAATTGTCGTCTGAAAATGTCCGATATTGGACCTGAGGTTAATCTCCCCAAGAAGCTTGCAACTGCAATGGTGGAAACTTGTAATGCTTGAGACTGACCAACAGTGTATTTGGAGTTTGGGTCAGATGAGACTTGCGACACAACAATGAAGCCAACACTAAATATATATAGTTGACCAAACCCTTGTAAGGCAGCTAGGATCAAGTAATATTTTAGGAAAAGTCTTTGACAAATGGCTTGTACGATATAATGATTCCAAACTGGTGAATGCTCACGAACAAACACAGGGGTGTCTTCAACAGCAGCGTAAAGCACTGTGCTATTGGATCTATGGGCTCCTTGTTGCTGCTGCAAAAGTGGGCTTTGGTCCATGTTTGATAAGGATGGTCTCGGAGATCTAAATGGAATACCCCATAAACTGAATGATCCTCTTGGACTGTTTTTGTGTCTGTGGTCAACGTTGCTCAATAAAGATGCTGAAGATGGAACATTCTTAAAAAATGGACGCTGATCTAAATATGAAGCAGTTGCAATTTCTGGAGTACCTGGATGTTTTTCACTTTTATGAATCTTTAAAAAGAAAGATCCCAATAGACAGAATGATGGACAGAATATGGAAAAGAATTTCAATAGTCCCGCAGTATTATCCTTGAACATGTTGGCTGATATTGATGAGTACATTAACGAGGCCAGTGCATATGAAGCAACGGGTAAAGCACCAGCAGTACCTTTTGGTAACAACGTGTTAGTAATTTATTTTCAATCTTGATGAGACATTATGGATCACAATACTTACCACGATGGTGTGGGAAATTTGCAGTGGCAACTTTCACTGTAGAGTAGAAGCTAATAATAGAGCCGAATCCAACACATGAAAGGGCAAACATCAATAATGGAACATTTTGTGATTTAGTTTGATAAATATTGTGGAGTAAAGTGTATGCTGTAAATGTTGAAATAGATCCAAAGAAGTCTGCTAGGCCTGGACCCAAATAATCTATGACCAGACCTGCTGGAAAGCCACCAAGAGCACTACCTAGACTCAGTGCTAAGGATAGTTTTGCAATAACGCTGACTGGCAATTTGGAGTTTGACACCAGTTGTGGAGCAAAAATGGAATAAACATAGGGTGTACCAGAAGCTAGAGCGACCACAACTGATGCGACCAAAGAAGCTATTCTTGGTCCAGCTGCAGGTGCCGTTGAGCCAGCCAATTGTGATTCAGACATGACCTAGTGCTCTTAGCCTTCCAAAAATCCCTATCCTTTTCCAAGCGAGACGTATTGAGCACACGTAACAACTCGATGCTTTAATCAGCTTTTGATATTGCAATTTTCTTATCTTCGACGTTTCGCAGCCTTGCCGAATCAGGGTATTTCTCCGGGCATGGTGATTTAGCTAAAGATCTATAAGCATTTTATTATCTTACTCTATATAATGGTGTCTATTTGGCTACTTGAGATGAAGAGTACGCGTGCACAATCACAGCAGTCGCAGTCTGGATGTTCATGGAACGGATCACACCAACTTGTCTGATCTCCACACAGTAATCGAGTTCTGCAAGAAGTTCACCAGGAATTCCTTCGGCTTCTCTTCCCAAGAGAATAACTGATTTAGCAGGGAACTCAGTGTCTTTTCCTAGCACAATACTTTGATCCGTTTGCTCCAACCCGATCAGTGTATATCCTTCTCTCTTCTTCTCTCTCATAAACTGTGGGATATCTTCAATATTGACCTCCTCAATTGGCATATGATAATCAGCAGTAACAGCAACATTTTTAAACTGAGGATGTTTCTTCACTCTTAGGTCATCAACAGTCATCAAGCCCGCTCCAAGGACATCACAAAGTCTGCAAATACCTCCTAAATTAGGAGGCTTATCCACCAATGAACTGATAACAATGAGTTCACTTCTTTTGATTTTTTTCGAGTCTTGGTCCAAGTCTATAACAGTTTCCCAAGCACCACTTTTTGTTTGTAAAGGCGAGTCAACATTCGTGCTCTTTTGTGATACTTCCTCTTCTGGTCTTTTCCATACCGGTCCAAATTCCGGGCCAATATCAACATCAAATTCATGATACCCCAAATACTTATTAAACTCCTTGAAGGAAATGGTATCAACCTCTCTAGGAGAGGTCCTGGATAAGGTACCACCAAATATAGAGACCAAATTATAATCATCCTTAGCATCCCAGATCAAAGCGTCACCACTTCTATATTGCCCTGTAACTTCAAACTTTTTGGCTTCGTTATAAAGAGCCTCCAATATATTGTTTACTGGGAGTTCTATGGATTGTGATCTCAGTGCTGGCTGTAGAGACAATACCAAGGAGTTAGAGAAATGTCTAATCAATGGTTTATTGGAAGTACAGTTTGGTATCAAATACTGTGTAAACTCATCAAAGTACTTGAAGTTTTCTGGTGGGGAAAGCTTTTGAGCTGTCATGAATGCAATACGTTCAGCAGATGTCACCAACGCAGGTTTAGACTGATCATTGAAATATTCAAATAGCTGACTCTTATTGGCATTACTACTGATCATGTCCAATGTGATGATCCATTCAATATAAGTACGAACCAATGGACTTGGTTCAGTGATCAAAGCAGGAAGCAGATACTTGGAGACCACCTGTGACATTAAAGAAGGGCTGACTTTTTTAAAGATTAACAGAAGCAAAGAGAATGCTGCAATTCGTTCACGTTCTTCGATACCGTTTTCCTTTTTGTTTGGCTTCATTAGATTATATTTGTCACTTGTTACAACACTTTCAAACAGCTCATCGGAAAACACTGTGGAGCTTGAAAGTAAAAGCTTGATAATATTGATTTTTGTGGAAACTTCTTCTGGACCGAAAACATCATCATATAAATTACCATGCATCTTCAGCTCGTTGTCGTAGATTGCTGCAATGACTGACTTCAACCTGAATAAGTTGGTTTCATCTTGGACCAAAGTAAATGCTTTTATGATGACCTCAATCAGCCATGTGGTTTGGTTAAATTCTGAAGTATATCCTTTTTGATAGTTCAATATCTTTGTGGTCAAAGTTGGTAAAAATGATCTTCTTGTGAATGATTGTTCTATTATCTGAAGACCAATTTTGTGCAAGATTTTAGCGTTATATTCATTATTGATCGAATCTTTCAGTAATTTTTCATCAAAGACTGTTTCAATAAACTTTAGATGCATCTCTTTTTGATTCAAGACCAACCTCTCTGCTGTCATTTGGTTCCAAATTGTTTCCAAAATTTCGAGTCCGTTGATGAAATCAAAATCATAATTCTTGAATAGGTACTTCAGTACGTTGCATATAGAAATGGTTGAATAGAACATTGAACTTGCGGATTGTTCTGCAAGTTGAGACATCACAATGTCTATTTGATTTTCACTCATTGGTGTCATTTTCAAAAAGGCAAGCAGTAAATTGAAATAAGAGCCAACGATGAGATCTTTTGATTTGTAGTCGCAGTTTAATGTCTTCAATACTGTATACCAATCTTCTAAAGATTCAAAGCTTATCACAGACAAATCTGAAACTTCGGCAGCTTTAGAATACACACCAACAAAAAATTGAAATTTTTCTAAATCAATGGAATCCAACAATTGCTTGTAAAGAATTGAAAGGTCCAAGTTTTTCCAACTATTTCTGAAAATATCAAGCTCCAGTAAAACAGAAGCGTCTTTATAGGTTGATTTTGTACCTTTGATCAACCCAGTCAAAAGCATACTATATCTGATATTGAAATCATGTGAATGTTCAATCTTTGATTTGGCTAGTTCGATCAAAAATTCGTCAGTGATAGTATAGATATCCAGTAAGTGAAATGCAATCAATTGAAACTCAACTTCCTTATTTTCACATGAAATATCCAATTTATTGTCATTGTATGTTGCAACGTAGTCCAAAAATTGATCTGAGTGGTCGTTGTATAAATCATACCCATTGAATTGAACAAACCTAGTTAACGCGTGTAGTAAAAGGTTGATGTCTGGTTTGATGTGATTCAAAAGTTTCAAATGGACAGTTTGAATAGATTTTTCAAACACTTCATCCTCTGATGTAGATTCAAATAACTTAATAATACTGGCAACTTGAGGTTCTGTGAGAAGTTTTGTACCTTTCAATCCCTTCAGTAACCCGTATGAAAGATAAAATCTTGCAGGTGCAAAGATTGACCTCAAATCGAGCAACAAGTTCAACAATTGTGAGACCAATTGACTGAACTGTTCTTTTGATGAACGAACACTCTTCAGGAGCTGTGCAACAAAGTTTGTCAATTTCAATCCGTAGTCACATTTCAACCCTCTGTCGCCCTTTTTCACTTGGAAATGAGAGGCTTCAACAGCATACCTCAAACAAATAGAGGTCAAGGTTTCATGGGCATATATTGATAAATTGTTTTCTGGTGTAGAATACATCAGCTCCAGTGCAAATTTTCTGACTGATTCCATTGAACCTTTGAAAGCTGTAGCGAGTAATACCATACCCCAGCTAGATTTGACATAAGAATGTGGAGTCAAAAGCTTGATGATGTCAGATTTAGCAGCTTCAGCTTGGTTTAATGCTGTATCAATTCCAATAATCTCGAATAAAGTGATGTATTTTTTCCACTCCTCGACAATCGTGCTGGATTCTTGCTCGTTGTAGTATACCAAACTGTGGTCAATGTCAGTCCTGATTTGTTGAATAGAGAGCTTCAAAATTGAAAGACTGTACTTTCTATGCTCATGAACAGAGCTCCCTAGACCTCTTTGTATAAAGTTCCAATAGTCCTTCAGTCTCATCTGATCTTGTAAAGACTCTGGCTTGTGGTCTTTGTCAGACATATCAGCGATTAATCTTAGCCATAAAACGTAACCATTTGTCACTTGAACTTTACCTTCCATGTCCACTAATACGGGAATCATGTCCCATAAAAAAGAGTCTATATTGATAAATGAGGCCGATCTCCATCTCAACAATTTAGAGGCCTGTGTAGAGATCTTACTGTCTTGATTGGCCAGAAGAAAACATATCAATTTATCAAGTTCTTCTGAAATACTAGAAATTTCCAATGTATAAAGTAGCTCCAGTGATTTTAAAATGCTACCCAAAGAGAGATCTTCGATATCTATGTTCAAAGTTTTGTGCTCGAAAGCAATATACTGCTTGTAAATTTCAATGGCTTGAGTATCAAAAGAATAGTTAATCCTTGATTCCAATATTGATCTTAGCAATAAGCCTAACCACTCAAACACCTCCTTATGAATAGCTGGAACAGCACTTAGTACTTTAAATATGGGCACATCACATTGATCTTCTTGTTTCAAAATGGCTTTTTGACACTCAGCAACGATCAACGGTGAGATTTGTGTCAAAGTATCTTGATCAATCAAACCGATAATCTCGAACAATGCACTGGTGGCTTTTCCATCTGTGAGATTCTTGGAGATTTCAAGAGCCAGTGTGTTTCTTTGCCCAATGTCTAGATATCTGGCGATATTTTTAGAGCTTGTCATCATGAACACCCTGTGATATCTTCTCGTTGAAATAAATCACTATACATCTTCTATACCATTCACTATAAACTTTTTTTCTATCGGAGATTAAATTCGGAAAGGGTTCGATGCCCCGGTCCGATGAGATTGTTTTATCAACAATTTGAAGCGCTTTCAAAAGGGGTTTCACACTAAATGTTACGACAATAGAGAGTAAGAACGAGAAGTCCACCCGCAAAATGTCCTTAGAAGAAGAAGACAACAGTCCGTTCTCGCAGTCACAAATACAAGAGGACGAGTTCATTGACCTTCCGTTGGGGGAAGAAGAAGAAGAAGATAGCCCTGAAAATGCCACCGAGCAAGATTCTTCTGCTGGCCAACTTAAGAGCGATAACTCAGACTCACCAACCACCTTGTCCACGGCAAGTCAACCAAGAACAGCAAGCTTCACTGGTAATACTACTGCTTACAATCCAGACCTATATTCCTCCACGGCTCAATTGGCTTTTAAAGACAAAGATTCGTTGAAGATTGAGATTATAGATGCCGGTAAAAGTCGAGAAGGCCACAGCAGAGGATATATCGTATATACCATCAGGGTCAATGGCTCTCTGGTTAGAAGACGCTATAGTGAGTTTGAAAGCTTAAGAACAACATTGACAAAGCTGTTCCCAACACTGATAATTCCACCAATTCCTGAAAAGCACAAAATAGCGAAATACGCAGCTGCACCTACGACGGCAAAAGAAGATACACGCATCATTGACCATAGACGGAGAATGCTGTCAGTGTTTTTGAAAAGACTGCTAGAAATTGATCCAATACGTGAAAGTCAAGTTTATCAAAGCTTTCTCGATCCAAATGCCAATTGGCCTGAAGTGTTAACATCTCCACCCGTCTCCGATATTCCAAAGAACATATTACAAGCTGACCCATTTGACCCTGCTCACTCGTCAGCTGCTCATTCATATCTGCCTATTCCATCAAGCACTGTTATTGTAGTCAAGGAAACACCAGAAGATAAAAGATTTAATGAGGTTGAAGCAAATGCTAAAGAATATGAAGCTGTGATATCTAATGGAATAGACAAGGCCAATAAAAAAGTTGTCAAGCACATTAGTGACATTGCAACTGAGTTTTCTGAGGCAGGTGCCGGTTTCAACTCATTTAGTTTGCAAGAAACAGGGAAGTTGGCTAATATTTTGGAGAAGATTGGGCAAGTCCATGATAACTCTTATTTATCCACAGAGACCCTTGTTAATACTTTGAATTATGAGTTCACCGAACCATTGGGTGAGTCTGTACAGTTTGCCACTGTTGTGAAGGATATCATCAGGTTTAGGCAGCAAAAGTCTTTGCAATTGGATATAACTGCAAGATCACTAAAGCATAGGCGTAATCAACTAAATTTACTGCAAAGGTCAGAAGAAGAATCCAAAAGAATAGATGAAGCCCTTGAGGCTGAAAGGGGAAAGACTGGTCAGATAAATTTCGACAGAAAACAAGCTGCTAAAGAAGCACACGATAAAGCTGCTGGTGAAGCTGGCTTAAATCAAAGCACCGTCACTCCACTAGAACCTAAAAGATCTTCTAAATTTAAAATCCCGGGGATTTCAAAGTTGAGCAATGCTATCAAAGAAGTTATTGAGTCTGATCCTGAGGTTACTCGCCAGCACAATTACACAAAGACGAAGGATGATATCAATCAGTTAAAGCAAACCGTCAGTGCGGCAGAAAATGATTTGAAAAAGGTTACTGAATCAATTCAAAGCGAACTACAAAAATTTCAAATTTCGAAAGAAGAAGAGTTGAAGAAAATGATTCTAGCATATAGTGCTTGCATTCTTGACTGGTCAAGAAAGAATTTGGAATTTTGGGAAGAAGCAAAAGCCGAGGTCGAAAAGGCATGATAATAGTAGTTCTGTATACATAATACTTATTTAATGGACAAAGAGAGTACTGGTCAGCGGAGGTGAATCCAAAGAGACAGAACATCAATATAATTTTACTTATATGTATGGAGCTAGAATTTTCGGTCGTCACGGCGACGACTTTTTTTCCCACGAGAGCGAAATCTAAAAAAAGGATAGTGAAGCACTAATTTTGACGATGTTTGAAAATTGGACCAAATGAAGGTGGTATAACTAAAACTGTTATATGCTGTCACGTTCAGCAACATCTATACTCTGACACTAATTGTGTAAGCTTATACCGGTGTGCTGATGTAAGCTCATATTGACATATTTCCCGATGCGGTGTTTAGAGTGTGGCTACCGAATCTTGAATCTTTATTTACTCTTTACTTGGAACTCAATCTCATCTCATCTGGTATCAGAAAAGTAGTCAATAAGCTCATTTATTCTTCAATTTAGCTTGCTTTGCTTATAATCACAGGATATATTCGTCGTGAAGAGACCAGGAACAAGGAACTCCGAGGAAAGCACAAGTTATGACTATTCCCCAACCACCATTTAGAGTTAAAACCATTTACTCTTGGAGTGGTGTTGAGGAAGATGATCTAGGATTCATTGAAGGTGATATGATTGAGGTTGATGACTTGGGCGATGGTAACTGGTGGCATGGTAAGCTGAAGAGAAATAAGATGACAGGAAACTTCCCATCAAACTATGTTGAGATTATCAAGTCAGACTTTCAAAACTTTAGCCCTTCAGTCCAAAATATCAGTCGAGCAACTACTCAATCTCTGGAAAATTCACCAGCTAGGACTGGAGTCTCAAGTCGTCGCCAGTCGCCAATTGTCTCTGGAGGCTCCTCGCCATATAACAGCCCCAAAGGTGCCAGAGGTTCAATGGTCTCCCAAACACCAAAGCACACGCCAATTTATCCAGAAGATGAAGATGATTTCCAATTCAGTTTCCAATCCTCGAGAAGATACTACAGTCCAAACGCAGGGATCCCAAACCAATATGACCCTCAAAGCCCTTATCGTTCAGAAAACACACAAGCACCATATCCATCACATGTATTACCACATTCATACTCAGTTCCTGTCAAATTAGAACAACAGCAACAAATATACCAACAGCAGCAGAAGCAGCAGAAGCAACTACAGCAGCAGCAACAACAACAACGTCAATTAACGAACGGTAAACCATTCTACAACCTAAACGGCTCAGCAAGCTCCCATAGATTACAAGAGTATTCATCACCACCACCTCCTCCTCCGCAACATTCTGTTCCTGTGAAATCACAATCAACTCAAAATCTTAAATCTTTTGATCCTTTTGCTCCACAAAATCCATATAGCTCTCAGAATGACTATTCGAATAGAAAATCTGTCTTGTTGAAACAAGCTGCGCAAAATAACTTTAGGGATTCCCATTCCACTGATTTCATTGCTCCATACGATCCTGAAAGTCTAAACCAATCCAGATCATCAACATCCCAATCATCAAATGTTTTCAGCTACTCCAATGGTTCATACTTCACGAACTCAACAAACTCACACAATAGCTCATATGCCCTGAGTGACTTCAGTGCAACTAGTGCTGGGAGCTTCGCCAGGCACAGATATGAAGAACAGCTTAAGGAAAAAGACAATCTTCAATCAAGTGGTTCTGCAAATCATTTACTAGTTGAAGATAAAAAACTGAAAAAGCCTACTGGTATTTTCAAAAAAATGTTTTCTGCGAAGGATGCTCCTCCATTACCTTCTGTTGAAGACTTGTCCTTGAATGCTGGCGATATGAGTATGGAGAATAGAGAGCTCAACACATGGATTGAGTTGAAAGCCGATTTAAATAGAGCCAATTCATTGGGTACCAAAGAACGCCAGGTGAGAGAGAAGAGAGTGAGGGAGAATGAAGGTTATATTATTTTCGAACCTCACAAACAATTGTCTACAATCAACAATAATGAAGTTTTACATACTGGAGAAAAATTTGATTTACACGCATTTAGTCTAAAGCACGTTGACCATTATGTTGGTAATCTACAAATCAGGCAAACAATTCTATCACCAGAAGCATTCATCACCAATGAACTCGGTCTTAAATATACCAGTAAGTTGGAATATCTCAGAGCATTATTTGTCTTTTGTACCCAGCATTTCACCATTGTTGAGAGCTCTTACAATAACGAGCCTTACATTCCAAACTTGGAAATGATGTTTAAACAAAGAGGTGCTGATTCGTATGGGATGACATTCTTTTTCAAGAGCCTGGCTGACTCTATGGGTCTGAACTGTGACATTGTTGCTGGATCCTTGAAAACACCAAAATCAATTGTCAAACACTATTGGAATGCTGTCATAATCAATGGTGAATGGCGATTTGTTGACGTCTCTTTGGGAAATTTAACAAACTCAGCCTATGAAACAATTGCTACTCAAATTGGTGACCTAAATGAAAGTTTCTATTTCCTTACTGAGCCATTGGATTTAATTTATACTCATATACCAGACGCCTTTGAAGATCAACATATCGTTCCACCGATTGACCAAATGGTTGCATTGGCATTGCCACCATGTTTCCCATCATTCTTCAAGAATAGTATCAAAATCCAAAGATTTAGCAATGCATTGACTAGATTAAAAGATTACGAAATTTTTGAGATTGATTTGAAAATTCCAAAAGACATCGAAGTCAATGCTGTTGTTCAGACTAAAACTTCTGTTAAAAATACATTATCTCAAGTTTATTGGAAGCATAACGAGCGATTCTGCAAGATTAAAGCACACTTACCAGATAATCAATCCACAGGGTTTGTCAATATTTATTCTGGTCTGAAAGGATCTCAAAAATCAATTCAAAATATCCATCCTTTATCCATGGTGATCCCTGTTGTTCATGAAGGCGAATATAGAGACTTGGAATTTGTTACAAGGTACCCAACGGTTCCAGCTCAAATGAATGATTTATACATCAAGCAACCACAAAATAAAAATTTGTCATGCAGAGGAGAATATGTTTTCAGTGTTTCTCAATTCCCATCTAATGGTATGACCGGTCCAACTGCTAGAACCAAGATTGCCCTACAGTCACCATCGAGCAAGATCATCAAGTTCACCAAAAAGGATCAAAGTACTCCATTTGGTTTATGGGAGCTTCCAGTCAAGTGTAATGAAGTTGGTATTTGGAGAGGTTTAGTTTCTGTGGATAATGGTTCCAGTCTTTGCGTTTTCGCTGAATGGGTGTGCCATTGATCT
>JAJMFN010000360.1:0-66325 GCA_030574735.1 Hansenula sydowiorum
TAAGTTGTATCTGTTGGGGTTGGTGATGCTGATAAAGTGGATCCATCTGTCACTGTTGGTGTGATCATAGTTGGAATACCACTATTATCTAAAGAGGCCCAAACGGTTGGTGTATCTGTGACTGGAGATGCAGAGATTGTAACGGAATCGATGGCTGTTGGTGTGATGACCATTTTTATACCTGAAGAGGTTGAGGTCCAAACAGCATCGGTCAACTTGTTATCTAAAATGTTTGCAATAGCTGGCATACCTGAGGTGTATGAGTTTTCGCTAGTTGTTGCTGGTAGAGCAGCACAAGCTATCAAGCTTGGAAGCGAAGCTAATGCTAATATGCTGGAGTATTTCATTTTTGAAGATCTTGATGATTTTAAATGAAACAACAAAACTCAGCAATATAAATTGAAGTAGGAATCACTCCCATATAAATAGTATCTCTCACGTTACGAACAATTGGGCTTCTCATAGAAAAAAATTAACCAAGAGTTTTACTCTTTGATATGAACACCGATAATTCCAATTCGTCATTCTACAGGAGATTATAATGTACGGAGATGGGTGTCTTGTGAAGCAGGTATCGAGAGAAGCGAGGACCCTAAGACCAAAGGACTAGATGGCTACAGAATATTAGTGCATAGTAGCAGTGTATACCGCTACACGAAGTATCTTTCCCACCACGATCCAGTCAGTTCACCACACCAGTATCCAGCTGTTGTCTTTTGTTCACAAGACTTCTAGAGTGAAATTAAGGGTCTTTCAAGAGTTTTCTGGGTGATTTTCTACGGATAAAGAAACGTTACAATAGTGTACATACAAGAATAGTACATGAGCGGCCAACTGTGCTTAATCGGGGGGTTGTCATCAATTCCTAACTTGGTTATATTGGTGCAGATTTCTTAGCAATTCTTAATAATTTGCATTGTTTCACACGGTTCTTAAATCTTGGTCGTCTTCTTAAATCCATCCATCGGCTCGAAAACCAGCTTCCGATACTCTGATGCATCAAAGAGTTCCTTTTTAGTGAAGGAATAAAAAGGTGTATCTTACCTATTTACCCGTGGTCCAACGCCAAGATTCTGTCATCATTCAACTCCAAAAGTGTGTCATATTTTAAGACGGTCTTCAATCTATGGCGACAGAGTGGTGTAATGAATGAATTGGCTAGCACTTGTAGATTGAAACTTGGAATCAAAACACTTGAGATTGCTTTCATCCATGATAGAATCTTGAGAATTTGATTCTTTTCCATATAACTCTCAAAGATTCTGTGACAAGGATCTTCCCCAATAATCAAACTTGATCGTCTTCATACGATCGACAGCTTCGTAACAGTCAGAAACTCTATTATCAGCATATACCATACTTATCATTCGTCGATATTCTCAAAGTCTTGTTTCACAAAAATACCAAGAAAACAACCACAAAATTAGGTGCGATACCAATTTAAGGAAACAGGATCAGCAGATACGATTAATGCTGCAATCTAAATTGCAAGCGCGATTAAAGAAATGATCGGATAAAGCGTAACACGTTACACCCCCAAATTGCAAGATCTGTCATAACTGAACTGCTTGTTTTCCTTAGTCAGTTTCCCCCATCGAATTAAGTCTAGATGCCTTTCAATAAGTCAGCTATGTGATAACTTAACTGACTTGAGCCTTTGAAAGCGTAGCATATTGGAGGTGATTACAATTCTTCAAGGATGACAAGATCGACAGTAGTGAAATTGCAACACAAAAGCCAATAGCAATAAGGGATTTTGAATCTATCATTTCCTTATTTCCTTCGCATTTCATAATTCTATTGTTGAAATCATTGGGCAAATTTTCTGGCATATTTCTTCGGTCATTAGATACCCAACTAGGTCGTAAAGACCTTTATCCCCGTTACTTCTATAATACACAATTTTGATTATATTGGTGAGATTCAAGAGAGTTCGATTATGGATAGGAAATTTGCTTCAATGAATGGGTATGGCTTTTTCTTTTTCAATATCGGAGCAACTTTGTTCCCTACTTATGAAGTGCTTATACACAGCGGTTTCATGCGCAAGATTTTGAATACTTCTGGCTGCAGGTCATCTTTCTTCATGACTAAATTCTTGTCTTTATTGTGTTTCAAAGATCTGAACCGACTGAATATCTTCGATATATGCTGAGATGTGTTGCAACGGTCAGAAACTTGAGGTTATAGGTTTTGTGTAAGTTGTGAACTCAACTAGACCAAAGAGACAGGTACAAAGATCTATCAGACAAGGCTTCATTGTAATTCAGAAATGACTATACCTATAATCTATAAACAAATCTTTGATGTAACGCTTGCTTATGACGGCCATAAGCTGCACAAATAGGTTTAAATTCCGCGTGGTACATGTACTCTCTTAGTCAGACTAGTAGCTTGATGGTCAACTGGTTATTATAATCACTTATGAGCAAAGGAGAAATACCATCTTACTCTTTTCTATGTGTTTTAGTTGGGAATAGTGAGCCAATTGGTAGATCCAACTGGATTGTTAGGTGTATCCGAAGATCTAAAGATTGTTCTTCGCTACGAATTCAAATTATTTTGTCACAAACTTTCTGTTCAAAAATCAGCTTCCGATATATTTGATCTCTTACACATATCCGTGAAGAGACCATCATTATTGAACAAATTCAAAGGTGTATCAAATTCACTTATTTCTCCATTATCCAACACCAAGATTCTATCGTATTTCAAGATGGTCTTCAATCTATGGGCAATACAAAGAATCGTGCAATGAGAAAATTCATTGGCAATTGTAGACTGAATCTTGGAATCTGTCTCATAATCAACACTTGACGTTGCTTCATCCATAACAAGAATTTTCGAGCTTCTAACTAAAGCTCTTGCAAGGGCTAACAGCTGTCTTTCTCCCAAGGAGAAATTATCGCCTTCGTCTTGAATCATTTGATCCAGATGGAATTTATTCTTCTCTTCATCATGTGTCTTTTCACCATCCATTTTCCCACCTTCAACTAACCAAGCTCTTCTAAGCGAATCCCAAAGTTCAAAATCATCGTATTGTTGAAAAGGATCCAAGTTCTGTCTCACGGTGCCTTTGAAAAGTACAGCATCTTGTGGAATGATTGAAAGCTTTGATCTCAATTGATCCAGACCAATAGTAGAGATATCAATGCCATCAATATAGATCTTACCAGTTGCAAGCTCATTGACTCTGAACAATGCAGTCATGATTGTACTTTTACCAGCACCAGTCCTACCACAAATACCAATCTTTTCGCGAGGTCTGATACTGAATGAGACATCTTTCAAAACTAAAGGCAAGCTCTCTCTATACCTCAAACTGACACCATCGAATTCGATAGCACCATTTTCTGGCCATTCAGAATTTGGACCTGGTATGATTTCAGTGGCTGCTTCTTGAGGGAGAGTGAACCCATATTCATACAATCTTTCTGCTGAGTTCATATCATTTTCAACTTGAGTTTTAGATCTCATCAGCATTGAAACAATAGAAGAGATTTGAATCACGTACGAGACAAGAAGTCCTGTAGATGACGAGTTCAAATTGAACACACCACATACACACAGCACCGAAACAAGAAATGAAACACAAGATGCAATGGCATCAAGCCTTATGGCTAGCCATCTTTGATTGGCTAAAGTTAAAAAATACGCCATATCCATTTTATCCACCAAATCATCAAACCTATGAGAGAATCTTCCAACAGATCCATAAGCCTTGATTGTACTCATACCGGATAGTGTTTCATTGAAATGACTGAAAACATTTGATCTATTGTTAGCCTCGAGTCTTTTGATATCAAGTGCTGAAGTTTGATAATATTTGGACATTGTCAAATATATCAATGCGATGAATGGATATGCAATGAATAAATAAGGAATATAAATCCCACACATAATAAATGTACTGCAAACAGAAATCACACCTATAAGTAATATATTCAACTGATCAGCCAAATTGGAATCCAAAGTATCTGTATCTTTGGTAAATCTATTCAAAATACGACCTATTGGCGTAGTATCAATAAAGCTCATCGGAGTTCTTAAAACTCTGAGCAATGCCAACTTGAACAATTTCAAACCGGCTTGATTGTTGATGGTGCCTAAAATCAATAGCATTAGTGTATTGGACAATAGGGCAAGGATTGAGAATAGAGCATATAATCCAGCATAGAAACTATCAGAATATTCAGGAAATTTTTTCGAAACCCAAAAACTTAACCAAACAGAGTAAAAAGTTAATAGGAATCCATTGATTATGCAACAAAGGATAAATAGAGGTAATACGATGTAGTAAAATCTACCAGCACCTAGACTTGCATAACGGAAATAGACATCCCAAGAAATGGACTCTGAGCTTCTGTATTCTTTCTCAACAATCTTATGTTTCCTTTCAGTGACCATTGTAGGTTTATCACCCCTTTCACATTTCTCAATGAGCTCAACATTGTTATCGACTTTTTCATCCTCATCATCTTTCTTCTTTTCCTCAGTGCTATACTTCATAAGATTCACGAAACCTTCATTTCTAGCTATGATTTCAGCCTCAGTTCCAACATCAATCTTCCCTGATCCATCGAGGTATATAATTCTGCTTGCTGATTTAATCAAGGAGAGTTGATGGGTAGCTAGGATTCTTGTCTTTCCCTGAAGGTAACCACTGATACAGTTATCCATTATATGCTTCCCAACTTTAGCATCAACAGCACTCAAGACATCATCCATCATGATCATATCAGAACCTTTATAAACAGCTCTGGCTAAGCTGATTCTTGCCTTTTGACCACCAGAAAGAGTGATACCTCGTTCACCGACTTCTGTTAAATCACCATGGGCGAAAAGCCGTAAATCAGGACCAAGGGCACAAACGTCAATGACTTTTTCATATTTTGCACAATCATACTCTTCACCAAATAAAATGTTTTCCTTAATGGTTTCATTTTGGATCCATGGAAGAGAACAAAAAGTTTTCGAGCCATAAATTTTCACAGAACCTGAACGTTTCAACATTGTGCCCTGGATGGCATTTAATAAAGAGGATTTACCTGTACCAACTGAGCCAGTGATAACTATGAACTCACCTTTTTCAACTTGTAAATTGACATTTTTCAGAACACTCTCTGAGCTATCGGAGGCATCCCAACCAAAAGTACCATTTTCAATCTCAACAGCATTCTCTGATTCATCTATGTCATGATCTTCAGCATAAACTTCAGCTTCTTCAGCCTGTAAAAACTCAGTAACACGATCCAATGCGATACTACCATCAACAACAAAAGCAGTGGCACTTGGAAGGACACTTAGTGGTTGACGTAATGAGTTGAATAATGCCAAAGAGGAGAAAATGTTGTAAGATCTGAAATCTTTACCGATACCATACATTGCAAGAAATGTGAACAAAGTAGCCAATATACCAGTGGATGTAACGAGTGAAAATAATGAAGATTTGAAATAGCGCATTTTCAAAACATGTTTCTTTTCCGCATCTCTATATTTCTCAATGATTCTGTAATAAGGAATTTCCCAACAATAAAATTTGATCATTTTCATACCATTGACAACTTCTCTAACAGCAGAAACCCTATTATCAACATAAACAATAGTTTTCTTTCTCAATTTTCTTAATGTTTTGTTTAAAAAAAACACAAAGAAAATAACTATGAAACAAGTTGCGATACCAATCAGGGCAACAGGACCAACAAATACAATTAGCACTGCAATTGAAATTGAGAGCGCAATTATAAATGACCAGATGAAATGTAGTACTCCTAACGCAAGATCAATCCTAGCAAGATCAGTCATAACAAGACTGTTTATTTTCCCATTTGGATAAACAAGTTTCCCCTTTGAGCTAAGTTTGAATGCCTTTTTATAAGTCAAGTCTGTGAGTAACGCCTTGACTTGAGCCCCTGAAAGCATAGCAAGATGGAAATAATTACAATTCCCCAAAGATGACAAGATCAATAGTAATGAGATTCCAACACAGTAACCAATGGCATTACCTAGTCCTTGATGTATATCATTTTCCTCGTAATGTACATGTCTAACCAAAGCTCTGACAAGTAATGGGGTCACCACTTGTGTAACATCACATAAGACTCTGAAAGCACCAGCGATCCAAAATCTCTTACCAAAAGTGTCATTTAAAGCTCTCAAGATCAAAAATTTTGAATATTTATCCCCTGATTTCCTTCCCTTTTTATTTTGCCATTGTTGAAATCTTTTGGCAAAGTTTATAGCGTATTTCCCACTCATATCTTCGATCCTTAGATCACCAACTAGCTCGTAAAGATCTTCATCCTCAATTCTTCTATGATACCCAGTCCTAATGATTGGTGAGATCCAAGAGAATGTGATTATGGATAGGTAATTGGCACCAATGAATGGGTATGGTCTCCTCTCTTTTGGTACAGGAGCAGCTTTTTTACCCACAAACAAAGTGATTAGCCAAAATGTTTTCTTGAGCAAGACTTGACTTTCATCTGGATCAAGCTCGGAAACGTCCGATCCTGAAGGCTGTTCTTTCTTTGTGACTAGATCTTGTTCATCGTTGTGATTTGAAGGTCCGAACCGCTTGGAGATCTTTGACATCTGTTGAAATGAGTTGCAACGGTTGGAGCCCTTGGGTTATTAGGGATTGTATAGGTAGTGGATGGAATTAGACCAAAGAGACAGGCATAAAGATTCATCAGATAAAGCTTTATAGTAGTTTTGAAAGAATGAAATCGGACTATACTTATAATCTTTATAAACTGTTTTTCCGATATGGTTCTCAACGGCCATAAGCAGCGCAATTGGTTTTAATTCCGTGTGGTACATCTACTCGCTTAGTCAGACCAATACAAAGTGGTGATGATCACTTCTAAGCAAAGGGAGATAAGGGAGAATACCTTGACTATTGGTAGACCCAACGGGGTTCTTGGCTTTGAACTCAAGAGTTTGTTTATTTTGTATTTGTTGATGTTTCTGGTTGTTCGATTCATAGTGGTACTTTTCAGTATGTTAGATTCTAACCTCTAAAGAAACTGTTGCAAAATAGTGTCAGAGACAACGCAAACCCCATATACTCAGCTTTTTAACTTGGGTTTCGCTCGCCCGGTGTAGGTTGTGCCATCTTGTTGTTGTGGAGCAATTCCATCAAGATAAAGAGGAACACTACAACTTTCAATGGGGCTTCAAGTACAACATTCCGTCATAATAAATCATCAACAAAACTTGACCCTACATTCCCGTTCCTAAAACCAGCACACGAAGTTCAAGGCGTCCCGTCTTTGATCAACTATTGACCTTTAGTGAACTGCCTTGCAACTGCTTGTCACGATCTTTTTTAAAAGCACACAAAGACACAAGGAAGAGGTGAACTCTGTGCTGGTCATATACGCTAGTACGGTGAATGTTAGTCCAACGGTATAAACCTGATTCTTTCTATGCTTGACAAGACGGCTCTGGATCTTATCGAACGCTGTGTCAGTATGTCTTTTGCAAATCATGGGTTTTTTCGTCTGGCACTACCCAGAGGTACGACCAATTAGACGAAAGGCTGACGCAATAACCAACACCGTCCTACGTAGAGAGCACTGTTGATGTTGCAAGGAACAATACGCTCTGTACCCACAAAACGTTTACAAAAGATCCCAGACAGCATATTTAGTGGTGACTCTGTCTCGATCTCGACTGTTTCTTCGGTTGTGAATCATTTTCTACGGCATTTTGTGCAAAAATTGGTTGAGTCCGCTTTTGTTTCCGGATTGGACCATTTTTGCGTAGTAGAAGACAATTACGCTCTCATTATCCACCACTTCAATCTGCTAAACAGTCAACCGATGTAACAATCACCGTATTGTAAGTCCCACAACCTACCAAGATCTCGCTTATTAAAATTGTGGCATTAAACCGTTCCAAAATTTTTATGTTGTCGCAAAATCTGACACTTTTTTTCTTTTTCCCTTTTCCGGTGTGTTGAATTTTTTCAGTTGAAGGAAGATCCATAAAACAGATGAAAATGAATAATACAAATACCTCTTGTTTCCACTTGTTTTGTATCAATTTTTAGTAGAAGGTGAAGAGCCATGTCTGACGTCGAATCGAAAAGAGGGTCTGGGGTCACAGTTCACACCTCACAAAACACAGCTGGCTTAAACAACGATGTTTTTACAGATTCAAATGAAGTTGCACCTCATGCAAACCGTTGGAGGAACTTTAAAGATTCATTTAGAGAAGCCATTCCTGAATCTTCAGAATCCTACATTGATAAAACTGAATTAAGAGACTACAATGAGTTGACCGATGTGGAAAGAGCAGCTTTAAATTCTTCCAAGACTCAAATGAAGAAAGATTTAACATTTCGTCATTTAATGATGATTGTTATTGGTGGTGCACTAGGTACTGGGTTATTTGTTAATTCTGGAGGTTCTTTAAACACTGGTGGTCCAGCAAGTTTGGTCATTGGTTGGATCATCATCGCAACCATGATGTTCACCACAATGGTTGCATTGGGTGAATTATGTGTTACATTCCCAGTCACTGGTGGGTTCACCACTTATGCCACAAGATTTGTTGATCCATCTTTTGGTTTTGCCATGGGGTGGAATTATGCCCTACAATGGTTGGTTCTTTTACCTCTAGAATTGGTTGCTGCTGCAATCACCATCAAATATTGGAATCAAGATATCGATTCAGATGCTTGGGTTGCGATTTTTTACGTCTTCATATTCGTCTTAAACATGTTGGATGTTAAATATTACGCCGAATCAGAAGTCATCTTGTCCTTAATCAAAATCATTGCCGCAGCTGGGTTTTTCATCTTGGGTATTGTGTTGATTGCCGGTGGTGGTCCAGAAGGTGGTTACATTGGTGGGGAATACTGGCATAACCCAGGTGCTTTTTCACATGGGTTCAAAGGTGTTTGTAGTGTTTTCGTCACTGCTGCCTTTTCATTTGCTGGTACTGAATTGATCGCCGTTATGGGTTCAGAATGTACAAATCCAAGAGAAACCATTCCAAAAGCTGCCAAGCAAACTTTTTGGTTAATCAGTACAATCTATGTTGTTATGTTGACATTAATTGGTTGTCTTGTTCCTTATAACGATAGCAGATTATTAAACGGTGATTCATATGCCTCGGTGTCTCCGTTCGTCATTGCCATTCAAAACGGTGGTATCAAAGGTTTACCATCTTTGATGAATGTTATCATTTTACTTGCAATTTTATCAGTTGCAAATTCTTCAGTCTATGCATCATCAAGAGTTTTCGCCGCATTAGCTGACATTGGCCATGCTCCAAAGATCTTGTCCTATGTTGATAGAAAAGGTAGACCATTAGTTGCCACTTTGTTCACGTTGGCTTTTGGGTTATTATCGTTCATTGCATCTTCTGATAAACAAGATGAAGTGTTTACTTGGTTATCTGCACTTTCAGGCTTATCCACAATTTTCGCCTGGTTATCTATCTGTATCTCCCATCTTAGATTCAGAAGAGCTTTGCACGTCCAGGGAAGAAACACAGACGAATTGACCTATGTTTCACAAACTGGTGTTTGGGGTTCAGTGTATGGTATTATTTTGAATTTTTTAGTATTGATTGGTCAATTTTGGGTCGCTTTATTCCCCTCGGGGACTGCTGATGCTAAATCATTCTTTGAAGTATTTTTAAGTTTGGCAATTTTTGTTGTTTTCTATATTGGTCATAAATTATGGAAAAGAAATTGGCAATTATTCATCAGAGCTAAAGATATGGATATTGATACTGGTAGAAAACATATCGATATGGAACTGTTGAAACAAGAAATCATTTTCGAAAAGCAAAGACTATCAAACAGTCCAATCTATTATAGATTGTACAAAAGTTGGTGTTAAAACCATGCCCCATGTTCACTTCATATATAGAGAAGTGTTTCATTCATTCATCGCAAGGTATGTCTTTTTTAACCCCACATATCATGCGCAAATTTTATATATAATTTTGCATTTTTAATTTTTAATAACGAATTTTGATTTAATAATTTGTGCAATTTGTAGATTTTCAGTACGAGATTCATATAATAATTGAACAGATATGTGTGGACAGCTTCTGTATTAAAATGTCATGCATCATTATGATTATATATTTAGCTAAGTATTAAAGATTATAAAATGTATTTGAAATGGATGGAGCGATCATCTTCAGGTTTGATAGTGGTGACATCAATTCCCTGGTCAACCAATTTTTCAACTTCTTTTGCTCTGATTTGGTTTTGTTTGTGATAATAGTACATAGCTGCAAGTATGAAGAAAATACCACCAATGGAAAGACCCAGGGCGATTCTTAAACCTTTGAAATATCTTGGTGCTGATTCCGCAGTATAAATTTGACCAGCTAGCACACCAGAAGTACTACCAATGGTGGTCATCATAGCAGCAGCCGTGGCTCTCTTGTAATGACCTGCACAATTGTTGTTGATCCACATGATACTCAGTGCAGAGCACACATAGATACCAACACCAATCATCATACAAGCGAAATATCTGGCACCAAGAGAATCAGAACCGATCAAGATGGCATAACCAATGATATCAAAGATTAACCCAACAAGTAAAAACCCTCCTCTATGTTGATATTTATCAGAAACAAACCCAACACCCATGAAACTTAACAGGGCAATTGCATAGAATGGGATTGTTAATAGTTGAGTGGCATATTTGTTATAACCCATACCTTTGATTATGGATGGTAAAAAAGTGGAAATACCAAACAGTGTTAAATCAACACAAAATTCATATGAACAAATCAAAACAACATCAATATCAAACATTCCTCTTCTAACTTCTGACCAAGAGAATTTTTCATTTTGATAAAAATCACAATATTTGGTTAATCTTGTCATGAGGACTTTTTTCTCATCAGCATTCAACCACCACGATTCTTCTGGTGTTTGAGGTAATAAAACAATTAGAATTGGGAAAGAGCAAATGGTTAAGATACCTTCAACAGCAAATAACCATCTCCAACCTTCCCAACCATGAGCATTAATTTTAATCAATCCAAAGGCTAATAGACCACCAAACCCACCGGCAGCTGCACTAGCACAATAAACATACGAGCATCTCTTGGCCATTTCTTCTCTTGTGTATAACATCCCTAAATAGACATTGATGACAGGAATAATCCCGGATTCGAATAAACCCAATAACATTCTGCAAGCTAATAACGAATGATAACCTTGAACAAAAGCAGTACAGAGACAAGTTATACCAAAGAATAAACATAGGAAGGATAACCCATATTTGGCACCAACATATTTCAAAGAGATTGCAATTGGAACTTCAAATATAACATAAGTTACAAATAGTAAACTGACAGCATTACCATATTGGTTCCCAACAAGTCCTAGGTCTTCTCCCATACCAGCTGCCTGGGCATTACCAATGTTTGATTTGTCAAGATTTGAAAAAAGATAAGCCAAAGCCAAGCAGGGGATGATTATAAGATCAAATTTCTTCAAGACTTTTTTCTCAATAGCTTTAAAAGCTGGACTATTTGGATCTGATAAATCTGGATTTGATTCATCATTTTCTTTGAGATGTACAACGGATGAAGTTTCAGTTTGAACTTTGGTGAGTGTTACATCTTCATCGATCTTTTTCAAAGTTGCAGAATTGGGTATTATTTCTGTTGACTTCATATCGACAAGATCCCTAAAGATAAAAGGTGTGTAAATCCAAAACCAAGCAAAACCGCTGGCAATAGTCAAAAGAGAGTTTTTTCCGGGATACGGGGATTTGAAAGTGATGGGAATCGTTTGGTTTATTTAAATACACAGTTTTTGAGTCATAAGGTGGTTCCTGGGATGGTTTAAAGCTACATAATTATTTCCTCGTACAATAAAGATGCTTATTGTTCTCCCAGTGTGGTGAAGAAAAAAAAAATTACATGATGAGCTGAAAATTTCTTTTTTTGCTCAGCAAGCCAGATTCTGTAGAGATGTTACAAGAAAATTGTTGAGTATGTGGTGTAGTATTCAAATCGTATGACAGTTGAGTGAATTGCTCGATTTGCTAGTTGTTTATGGGCGTTATTTGTTCAATAATAGGAGGAAAAGTGATGGTTTTAGTGTATTTTATTGTTTCTCTCTATCTGGCTTTAGTTGCGAGCAGGCTCTTGCTAAACGAGCCGAGAGGAGCCCAGGTGGGCCCACTTCCATTTCCCGGACGGAGGTCCCTGTGTAGCTCTGGAAGGGCCCCTGGCCCGCTGCCTAGATCTGGACTGGATTTAGTTTGACATGGCTGAACCGCTAAATCCACATGATGTAATGTGGTGATTTTAGCGGGAACCCTTTGCACGTCAACAAAGAGATAACAAAGTGGTTTGAAGAGAACTGGGAAGGTGGTAGAAGGAGATGGGAAGGAGTGCAACTAGCTCTATAGAAGACTATTAGCATTGGGACTGGCCTTGGAGTTGAGCAGCGAGCCCAGAGTCCAGACAGACAGCCCGTTTCTGACTTCGCTTATCTAAACACTTTTCAAAAATTGACTTTTCCCTTCTCCAAAATTCACAAACAACTGCAAATAGATCCAAGCACTATCAAAAGTTTTGGCCCTTTAGTAACAACAAACACTCCTTTCCCTTCTTCAACGCCACTGAAGCCCCATTGGAAGCCATACCCGCTTAACAGTCCACTAGGATCAACAGATAGAGTGTCAACAAGAGTGCTCAACAGAGTGTCCTGTGTCTTCTCTTCACGAGCGGCTAATTTATAACAAGTATAAGAGTCTACAAGAATAACCCAAGGAATTTAATCGCTGCCATTTCCAAAGAGCAAACCAATCATATATGAAGTATCTGGTTCAATCTTACAACTTGTTCAACTGCGTGGAAAGTAAAGGCTGACTGGTAAATCTATATGATGACCTCCTATCACAATGATACAAAAAATAGCAGTTTTGGAAGCGGGTTTCTGAAATCTCTAGCTAGCTCATTCAAATCAAACAACAACGACAGAAGCAAAATTGATGCCTCTTTGATAAGTCAAGACAAGCAAAAACAACAACTATTCAACGATGTACGATCTGGATCCCTATCGTCAAGAGCAAAAGCCGTCGATCAAATATCCAATTGCCTATATGAATTCGAACTCGGTTCGGTTCCTGATATCTGGTACTGTGCAAAGGATTTGATATCTCCAAACATTCAAGTTTCAATAAGAGAATCAGGATTAGCCTTGCTAAATGCCTGTGTGGCGTTAGATACAGACGATTCATCTGCAAGATTTGCCTATTACAACGATGCGTTACTGAACTGTCATTTCACAAGAGATAAAGTTGATCCAGAGTTTGATACATTTTTATCACTGATCAAAAAGCTCACAGACAATGGAAGATTTATTCATCATTACCAGGAATCTTTCAAAAAACCTTTGATCCAATTCTTTGTCAATGCATTATCTGCTTCCGAGATTTCTAAGAACAAGAGTGTTTTGAGTTTGCTAAATTTTGTAAATGAAAGCATCAAGTCTGGTCTTTTGGATGGTGATTACTACCAACAATCATCTGATAATGACCCGGAACAATTACTAAGAGCTTTGATAAAACTGAGCTTGAAAACATCCGATGGTGAAATATTAGAGCTATGTCTATACTGTATTGATAGTATAAGCATCCATAATAGCATTCCAGAATCTCTACATTATGAAGTGTTGGCTATATTGGCAGGCTCGGCTAATTTGAGCATGAGGTTTTGTGATATCTGCTTCGAGATCAGCACTAGTTTGGTTAATGAAATTGGGTTTCAACCTGTATGTGCAAAATTACTAGATATTGTTCAATCAAAAGAGTCGAAAAATGAAAAAAATATCACTGCTTCAGTGGGTGCAATTAAATTGATTGGTCAATTTTCAACAAATTATGCTTCTTTGATAGATTTTCAAGAGCTTTTGAAAGCTATACTGGTTGCATTAAGTTGGAATAGAAATAGTCTGAATGTTGTGATTTTACAATTTGTCAATGATCGTTTACTAAGCGATGATGTATTAAATCAAGTAACTTTCAAAACTTGGGACGTTGAAGACACATCCATACTAAAATTGTTGAGGGAAATTTCATCCAAGGTTGGGAAATCAGATGAAATTGAACTATTCAAGTTGGTGTTGGTACATCTACAAGCATTAGTTGAAACGTCACGATATCCAGGAAGTCATGAGAAATTGGTTAGATTTTTCATTGAAAACAGTAGGTACTTATCAACAAAAACAAGTGTTTTTGTGCTTAAATTCTTCAGCTTGGAGAATTTATGTTCACCACTGAATGAAAATTGGATAGAAAACTGTACCTTAGTATTGGACACTTTCTATTTTGATACATTAAAAGATTTAACTGTGAGACTCACTGCTCTTAAGTTGATTAAAGATATATATGATTCTTCTGTTCAAGTTTTCAGAAGTGATGAACAAGTCTTATTCAGATTGGGTGATTTCCTTTTCAAAAATATAGATACCGAAGAAAACACTGAAGTGCTCAAAACACTTGGTACTTATATGGTTAATGTTGCAATTAGTCTACCAGTTGATGTTTATCAGAAGCTTTTGGATGTTTTTATATTACCAGGTTTCAATTCCTCAAGGGAACGTAAAAACAGTTTGACATCATTCACAACTTTAGATGCCAAGGTTGATATGAAAAAACCATTCAAGAAGGATACTAAAAAGATTTTTGCCAAAGTTTTGGTCACCATATTTGCTGAAACAATGATTGGGGATGGTCAGAAAGCTGCCATTACATATGACACTCTTATCAAAGTTGCTGATTGCTCTTTGGCCAAAAAAAATGTCGATCTTCTTTTGATCATCTCGAGATTTTTCGTCAGAATAAGGGTTTCAACCGACAAGCAAGTTTATTTGTCCAATCCAACTGACATTGATGGTCTTTCAGCTGCATTCTCGAGAAATTTGAATGTGCGCAATAAGAAAAAAGATGTTGAACTCAGTAATTTGAGTCTTGATGACTCAGAAAAATGGACCTACCCAGAGGAGATAAGTTATATTCCAAAAGAGACATTGGATACCCCATCAGAAAGTCTTACAATTTTTGATAGTAATTCGGTCGAGCTGTCGTTGAAACCAAGTATAGATATCGAGAAATGGCTAAGTGTTGTTATACAAATCTTGGACACCTGTCCACACTGGGAAATATATTCATTTATTTGGTCACATTTTTGTCCTCAATTATCTAATATTAAGCTTTTCGAAACTTGCGGTGAAGGAATTCGTCAATTCAGATCTTTGGTCTGTGACCAATTAACCTTAAAGTTACCATCAAACCTCAAATTAGCGGAAAATGTCACCAGATATGATTTACAAGTTGCCATTGTAAGGAATTTTACCCCTTTGATTTCATATCATGAACTATTTTCTAAACAAGATGAAGATCAAATTATAAGTGCCTTGCTATTGGGGTTATCTGGCTGGGAAAAGACAGCAATCCCATGTATTCATATCTTGACTGTTTGCTGCTATGAGATTCCAATGTCCATAAAGAAATTCTTACCTGTCATTTTAACAAAACTTCAGACCAGAATTTCCAGTGCATTTGCGTCTGCTCATATCCTAGAATTTTTGTTATCATTGTCATACATTCCAACATTGACATCGAACTTTACCGTTGATGAATTCAAAAGAGCTTTTGGTATCACTTTCAAATTGATCCAATACGCACATGAGATCCAGGTGACCAAGAATGAAAACCATCAAGGGATTTTAAGCCATGGTGAAGAACTGGCCGCTGAGAACTCACCATCAACTGAGACTTTGGAGGTTACACCAACTGTGTCTACATACTTGTTGACTCTATCATACGATGTTATCGCCAATTGGTACTTAAACATGAAGATCAATCAAAGAAGGCAATTGTCATCATTCATTATCAAAAACTTGATCTTGTCTCAAAGTAACAGAGGATCTGATATTAACCTTCAAAATATGGCATTCTTGGATCTGATTTCAAGATTCACCTACTCAGATCTGGAATCGAAATTTAGTCCTATTGCTCCACAAACCTTTCCAGACGATGAGCCAGTACTCCATTCTAAATGGGTATATGGGTCAAGTATCATTTCTATTGATACAAACTCCAAGACTGGTGAGTCAATCATATCCACTAGAAGAGCTTCCGGCTCTACAGTTTTCAGAATTACCCCTGATGAATCTATGATTCCCATTTACACCAATCAACTGCATGCTAAAGAAGATGTTGATTCATTCTCACCCAATTTTATTTTGTTGCAATTGGTTGTACATTCTGACCCAACTAATACGTCCAAACCTATCTCGATTCCAGACGACCCCGCAATCGCCAGGTCCATTACAAATTTTGATAGAATTCCAGTAGTTGAGTTTCATAAGATTGGATTGTTATACATTAGTCCAAATCAAAGGACAGAGACTGAGATTTTGTCGAATACCTCGGGATCTATTGAGTATCAAAAATTCTTATCCAACTTTGGTAGAATGATTGCACTTAAAGGGTGTAAGAGTTTTTATGTTGGTGGCTTGGATACAGAAAATGATGTTGATGGTGAATATGCAATTGGTTGGAACGACAAAATTCTGCAATTAGTTTATCATACTACAACTTTGATGCCAAATCAAAAAGATGACCCAAGCTTCTCTGCTAAAAAGAGACATATAGGTAATAACTATGTCAATATTTTTTTTGACGAATCTGGTCTTGCGTTTGATTTTAATGTTATCAAGAGTCAATTCAATTTTTTAAATATTGTTATCCAGCCTCATAGTGTTTCCTTCTCAAAAAATCTCAAATCTACCGAGAATAAGATTCAGAAATATAAAGTTAAAATCCACAGAAGATCTGGTGTTCCTGGGTTATTTGCAACCTGTCATTTTAAAATTGTTGATGAGGTAAATTTATCAACTTTTGTCAGAACGTTATCTTTAATAGCTGATCAATTTGCCCAAATTTGGCATTCCAATGGGAACTATAGTTCAAGTTGGAGTCATAGAATGAAACAAATCAATATGATTAAAGATAAATCAATCAAATATCATGAAGAAGCTAAAGCTAAACAACAATCTGAAGAATCTAAAAATACTGAATCCAAATCAACTTCAGGTCAATCATTTTTGGATCAATTATCAAATAGTTCATCAAATGGTGGAGTGTCTAGGACAAACAGCGTTTCAAGACCAACACAATCAACAACAAACCAAAATCAATATGAATATCCTCAATCTGAAGATAATCAAATTTTCAAAAATTTGGAATTTACATCCTTCACCAGATGAGATATGTCCCAAATTTATTATTCATTTCATGTTTTATAGCTTTTTTCTTTTAATTAGTATAGGTCATATGAACGGAGTTAAACTGACGCGTGTTATATAGAAGATTATTTCATATAATATGTAGGTAGTATTTGTTGTACATCACTTGATCACTAGCACATCTCTTCTTAAAATAATATACATATATTAAGATCTATAGCCTGTGTAAATATTTATAAGATGATACACTAAAATATTATATATAAGTGATAAAAACAATTGGTATATAAGGAAAGAATATGACAAAAGAGCTTCATTAATATTGTACGAAGCGGTATTAGAGAAATAAGATGAGAAATAATAGCACAATTTATAAACAGGATGAATGTGTATGAGCAGTAGTTGGTTTATTCATCGTCATCGGATGTAACTGCTGTTTCTGACAAAACAATCAATTTTTCAATTGATGCCAGATGTTTACCATAATTAGATTTGGAGATTTGTTTTAAAAATTGCTTAATTTTTTTAATAAGAATCTTCTTTTTTGGTCCTTTTGAAACGTCAACCAATTTTTGAACAACGTAATTAGCATATTGATCCTTCATCATCAATCCCAATGGAGAACGATCCTCAACAATCTTATCGTCATCTTGATCATTTTCTTTCAAAACTTCATCCAAAATTAATGTTCTTTGGGAAGCATCACCAAAAATGACACATTTTTCAACAACATTTGAAGCAAATTTATGTTTGGAAAAATCAACAACTGATCCCATAACAGTGTCCACAATGACTTTTCTTTCTTTTGGTTGACCATGTTCAATAATATGTTGAATAACATAATTACCATATTGATCTTGAATCAAAAAATATGTGTACTTGTTCAATTCGGACAAGATAAATTCTTGATCTTCTAGTTTGGAGTATTCCAGTAATCTTTGAATAACACGACAACCATAAGGATGTGTTGATAAATGATAAATCTGAGTTCTTAAAGAATCCAAGATAAATTCAATCTTATCAATTGGTATTTTTTCAATAGCTTTTTGAATAACATGATTACCATTTTGATCCTTAATACAATTCAAAATCGAATTTTTCAATTCAGAAACGATTAAAACTTGGTTTTCCAAATTAACATATTCAATCCCCTTTTGAACGACTCTGCAACCGTACATTTGCATTGATAAAAAATTGACATTACCTTTCATTTGTTCCATCAAGACATCTTTCTGGGTTTCAGAACCATGTTCAAAATATTTTTGAATAACATAATTACCGAAAACATCGGTCATTAACTCTAAAGACACTTCACGAATTTCATTGAAAATAACTTCCCTTTCTTCAAATGAACTTTCAGCTAGTTTTTGTTGAATAAATCTTGATCCATGTTGATCTTTTGAAAATTCAATAGCATTACCAAAAATATCCTTGAGCTTAAAATTTTCAGAGTTATTACGAAACTCTTCCAAGATTGGACTTCTGTAAATATGATTTTTAGAAACTTTACCATTACCATTCCCATTTCCGTTCGCATTCCCATTTGAACGACCACCATTAGAAGTTTGTGAATTGTTCCCATTGTTTGGATTACCAGAATGTTTTGGAGAACGTCTCTTGTTGTTTGACGGATGTTGACCACTATGATTATTATTGTTAGCTAATGGGGCCTGTTGACCATTTTGCGGATCAAATTGACCATCAGGCATGTTGAGTTGAGTAGGCATAAATCCATATGGAGAAAATGCTTGTGGATACATAAATGAGGTGTTCCCATTGAAATTTGGTTGTGATGGCATTCCTGGAACAAATGATGGTGAGGTTTTCAAGCCATCATTAACGGATGAAACATTTTCGGATCCATTTGCTGTAGCTTCAGCTTGTCCATTTTCACCAATAGGTTGAGGTGATTGACCTTGGTTGAAAGAGCCTTGAGGGTCCACAAATTGAGGTGGCATCATTGGCATGAGTGGGAATGGTTGATTATTGAAAGGGAACCCATATGGTAACATTTGTGGATAGTTTGATTGAGGTGGATTGACAGGAGCTTGGTTTGGGGTGAAAGTGGCAGCAGAAGCAGCGGCAGCAGGATTCCAAATATTGTTTACTGGTGGTGCCTTTTCATTCATGTCGAAATTCAAGGAATTGTGCTCGGATTGGTTGAGGTCTGAAGAGATAGACATAGCACGGCTGTTACTTATGAAATTTTGAGTTGGAGAAGTGCTATTGGACATATAGTTATCAATCTTGTCAGTGACCGATGGTCTTGCAGAAGATTGGTTCAAAGCATTATTTAAACTTTCATTCAATGAATTTGGAGAGTTTTCATGGAATGTTCTATTAGAGGCGATACCTTCTGGAGCCAAAAGACTAGCTCTTCTTGAAGAAGGAACACGGGCACTTGTGCTGCCGATGGATAAGGATCCAATTCCACCACCTAATAGTTCCACTTCCCTTGTGGCTTCAGCGACTGCAGCGAATTTTTCCAAGAAACGACCAGATCCACCAGCACTGCTCATATGTGATGGGATTCCACCACTGATGGAGGCTGAACCAAAAGCATTTGATTGACCTCTATTACCATTGGTAGCGTTATTTAGATTGTAAGCACCTAAGGAAAGAGTGCCTCTTTTGTAACCAAACGCATTTCCATAATCGCTATCGATATCAGAACCAGCACCACTAGCGGTCGAGTTTCTACGACCATTAATTAAGTCTGTTGGTTGGTCGAAATTGTTACTGGCAACTGAACCAATGTTGGCGCTATTATTGATGCTATTCGAGGCACTCAAATTTGAAATGATACTTCCAATATCCTGATCCATTTGATCAAAAGAGCTTAGGCTCTTACTTGGAGGGAATGGTGGTTTGGATTGAGCAGACCCCAGTCTATCTAAAGACGAGTTAGATAAACTGTTTTGAGTTGATTGTTGGAGATTTGTTGATGAGGTGGATTGGTCCCATTTGAGGAAGTCGTCTATTTCATATTCGTTAGCATAGGCTTCGCCAAAGATAGTTTCATAGAAATGCTTCATCTCTTCAAGATGTCCAGTGTTTCAGATGTTGAGAGCACCATGAGAAAGGACGGGAAGTAGATTGAAACACAGTGAAATTTATACTCACCAGTCATTTTCTGAGAAGTTTCCAATATGTACAAGGGTGATTCTAAAACTTCCGATATCTTGCCAAACCACACAAAGTTATAAAACAGGAACTATGGACAGGACTTTGAGGAGACTTGGGTGGAAGATTTGCACTCACTGCTGAGTCTTTTTGTGGGAGAGGTGATACCTTTTGTACGTTGGTGCGGGCTCGAGACAACGAGATGGCCATAAGATGGTTCCTGGTATCTGGTGGCATGTCACACAGTTTAGTGTAAAAAGCTCGTTTTTTGTGAACACCAGAAAAAAAGCGGAAGGATGCCCAAAAGGGGAAGTGGCCCAATGGGGATGTGGTTGTAGAGCCCTGGGAAAGAGCGAGGCATCTGCCAAACTTTCGCTGTGAAATAAATTTAAACCTATAACCACAGAATGGTGGAATCCATTGGCATTTGGTGGATCGATCAGTAGTCGATAATGGCCATTAAAAAGAAGCTGGTGGACTTCCAGGATGCGAAGAAGATCCTGGACAGCATGTACCCGGACCTTGCACGCAAGGTAGTCCCGAGCCTGAATGAAATGAGAACGAATCTGTTGCACAAGAATTTGGGATCAAAGGACCCCAAGCAGGTGATACGGTCCACTTTAAACTTGAAGCCATTGGATGGTGCAGATGACCTGGGGGACATAGGCCTAGCAACCAGACAGACTCGTCATCAGATAGCCAAGGCATTAGAAGCCTTGCCCAAACGGAAGGGGAATGGTGTTGTGTCAAATGTTCTTCTCTTCCGTACTAGAAACCAACTATTGGATAAATCAGATTTCCAAAAAATGGCACCAAAGGAAAGATCTTTATTTGACCTGAGCACATTACCACAGGGGTGTTATGAGTTTGATATCAGAGGTGGGAGAGCTCCTAATAACCTAGAGTATAGAGCTGGTTATTATCTAATTTTCAAAACAAAAGAGGAGGCTGCAGCTTTTAGTGTTGATACCCTGGGAAAACAAATGAATGGTGTGAACTTCCATACTGAAATGGTGGATGTTAATTTCAACCAGGGGAACATATGCCTGAGTGCTTTCAATGAGAAGTGTGTCGTGGAAGACGACGTGTTGAAACTACAAGAGGGAATTCCAAGAAATCAATGTGTCTTGGTGAAGGGATTTCCAAGCTTTATTACTGCAAACACAATACTTAAAATGCTTTATGATTATGACTTGGATGATCGCACCGATGCCATTACACCTATAAACATAGATCATCATTCAAGAGTCGGTAAATGGTTGATCAAATTTCAAAATTCAACTGAAGCGTTGAGATTTTTACGTAACTATCATGGATTTCACCTTAATAATAACGTGGAGTTCCCCAAGATGTTTGTGGATTTGATAATTTGAAAGGGTACTGCTTGTGAATAGAGTATAGTACCATACCATTTGAGAACACACCTAATTTATATAAACTTTTAATGATCACGACTATTACGTTATTTCCTTAATCTCTGTGAGACAAGTCGCGCGTATACATTCTACTCGTTCAAATCCCCAAAACTCCTCCATCCTTCTCTAGCCAGTTCAAATTTTTTCAACGTTTCACCAGCTTTCACTTCATCTTTTTCCACAATTACATATTTTTCCCATTTCCCCGTAATTTTCCAAAGTATCACAATAGAAGATTCACTTGACCAACCCAAAACACCACGATCGTCAACTTCATTATCCACTTCTTCATGCTTCAAGTGTATCGAGCAGAAGCTCCATGTTGAGTTGAAATATGTGGGTCTTACTATACCTGGAAGAGTCCTCAATATGTGCGATTTGTTGACTTGTTGTTGACTATTCGAAATGTTGAAAACATGCAAGGTTTGCTTATCTGATAAAACAGCCAATTTTGAACCATTTTGTGAGAATTCCATTGAGTAAATCTCTGCACGATCTAACCCACGTCTGAATTCATATAAGAGACTGCATGTTTGCGTCGAGTGTATTCTTATGATTGTTCCTGTTTCTGAAGCCGAGGCCAACATTGTACCGGCTTTATTGAGAGCTAAACAGCGAATTTTGGATTTATGAGCTTTCACAATTGATATCAGATTTCTTTCCTGTCCGCTTGAAGATATATCAACTATTTGTATCTGACCAACAACCCTAGCTGGGAATGCCAATATTTGCAGAGTAGAGGCCTGATCTTGATATGCCCCTGGGGAAAGGGTCGAAATACCTAAAGGGTTCTCAAATGTTTCATATTGGGCTATGTTCTTCGGTGGAGAGCTGAAACCATGGACATATATCTTATTACTCAACACCACCACTATTCTAGTTCTTGAAAGAAAGACATTGAGCACGGGACTATAAAAATTTAGATTCAATGCATCTTTAGTTTTCAAATCATCCCATATGATTGTTTTATTCATGGGGAACCGAGGATTCTTCCCTCCACCTATCAAGGCAAGGTAGTTTGTCCGGTAGAGCATGCAAATCAAGCCTATCCCACCATTGGATCCAAATTCCCTCTTCACTTTCAAGTCCATTGGATCGGTGTTATAAACCCTGAACCCATTTTCATAGCCCACAGCGAAACAGCTCTGATCCTGGTTGAAAGCGGCACAAAGCAGTTTGGAGCCGGTAGAGCCATCTGCATCGTTGATTTCTCTTCTTGTGTTCATAATGAGAGACAGAGCCAACCAAAAGCGTTGCCAATTCCAGACTTTCCAATGCTCAAATGTTGATGTTTATAAGCTCATTCCACTACGATTTGACCCATATCATTTCTGTCTGGTACGGACAGGCGCACTAACTATGTGATCAGTTGAAAACCAGTAAAGAAAAGAGGAAACGGAAAGAGTACAATGAGAAGCTGAGTATGCACTGGTAACTGCAATAAACTCATCATCAAAAGGACTTGAAATCACTATTGTTTGCAGTCCAAATCTACAAGTTCTCGGACTTGTGCTCTTATCTGGAAGCACACCAAAACGGAAAAGTTCCAAATCGGGGTAGTTTCTTACGTAATACCAGAAATATGACAAAAAAATTCTACCAGATGCTTCAAGAAGCCCGAAGATTGTTCTATAGGTGGTACGAGACTTTGAACCTGTTCCGAATAAGCCTTTAGGATAATTGGTGGCTAAAAGATTGCTGGCTCTCGTTTTGCTGATACAGTGTTTATGAAGAGAAATAGCTTTGCACAACAAGACATAGAATCGAAAAGACCAAAAACTGTTGAGGAAGATATAACAATGTCCGATCAAACAGAACAAAAGAAGGAAGACTTCTTCGCCCCAGTTGGTGATGCTGCTCAAGGAATCGACGATGAACAAGACCAAGCCCCAACAGTCGGTAGCGATGGTATCCGCCAAACTGGTGCCCATGATGCTGAAGGTCATCCGGTCCAAGAAATTCAATCATTATGTATGAACTGTCATGAAGAAGGTACAACTAGACTTTTACTTACAAGTATCCCATATTTCAAAGAAGTCATTATTGTTTCATTTGAATGTCCACATTGTAATTTTAAGAACTCTGAAATTCAACCAGCATCAACTATTCAGGAAAAGGGTTCCAAATATGTTTTAAAAGTTGAAAATAAAGAAGATTTCAACAGACAAATTGTTAAATCAGAAACTGCATCTTCAAAATTTGTTGAATTAGATCTTGAAATCCCACCAAAGAGAGGTCAATTGACTAACCTTGAAGGACTATTATCAGAAATGGTTGCTGATTTGAAAGCTGACCAACCAGCTAGAAAACAAGTTGATGAAGAGATTTACAACAAGATTGAAGAGTTTATACAGAAGGTTCAATCCGTCTTGAATGGCGACGAAGGTACTTTCCCATTGACTTTCGAACTAGATGATCCAGCTGGTAACTCTTGGATTGAATTCATTCCAAATGAAGCTGCCCATAAATGGTCACACACTGAATACATCAGATCTGATGAGCAAAATGTCTTCATAGGGTTGGTCACTGAAGATCAACTAGCCGATATTCGTGCTCAAAGAGCTGCAGAATTGGCTAACAAAGACCGTAACCCAACTATTAGTGGGTTTGTTTCAGATGCTACCGATATTGAAAATTTTGCAAACGAAGTTCAAACTTTTTCTGCTACATGTCCAACTTGTTATAAACCATGTGAAACTCACATGAAAGTTGTCAACATTCCTCATTTCAAAGATGTCATCATCATGAGTACTGTCTGTCATGAATGTGGTTACAAATCCAATGAAGTTAAGACCGGTGGTGCTATCCCAGAAAAAGGTCGTCGTGTCACTTTGAAAGTTGATGAACCAGAAGATTTGGCTAGAGACATCTTAAAATCAGAAACTTGTGGGTTAAGTGTACCTGAACTAAGCTTGGAATTGAATCCAGGTACCTTAGGTGGACGTTTCACCACCATTGAAGGGTTGTTGACCCAAGTTAAAGATGAATTACACAGTAGAGTTTTCACCCAAACCTCAGATTCAATGGATGATACTGCCAAAGGACGTTGGACCAGTTTTTTCACTAATTTGGAAGAAGCCATCGACGGTAAGAGACAATTCACCGTTATAATGGAAGATCCATTGGCTGGTTCTTACATTCAAAACGTTTATGCTCCAGATGATGATCCAAATATGACTATTGAAGATTTCGATAGAACTTTCCAACAAAACGAAGATTTAGGGTTGAACGACATGGATGCCTGAACGGTGTTTCAATCGTATATATTGGAAACGTCATTGTAAATCCTCAATGGCTCAAATATATTATATATATATCTGAAATTGAGACCATTTTGAATCTACGCTTATAAATTATTCTTAAATTTTTAGAAAATCCCGTAATGTAAATTCTGATATATATAAATAAATATTCAGCTCTATAAAATGTGCCTACTATGAGGTCTATCCGATGTCATATTTGAGTCATCATCCTCTCTTTTTTCTCCTTGATCTTCAAAATCATCTGTTTCGTCGTCGTCATCATCATCTTCCTTATCGTCTCTCTTGTTCTTCTTCATATTTACACTTGTCTGATGTTCCACATGGACTTCTCTCATAACATCGCCCCAATCCGATCTGCTCAACGATTCAGAAATGTCAGATATGTTGTCATACACGCTATGATCATCATCCACGTGAAGAGCATTTTTGGGAGGTGACCAATATGAATTATCCGTGGTGAATTTGTTATCATCTGGTGTAATGATTGGTTGTGCAATAGCTTCGTTAGGAATCTCCAAAGATCCTGTGATGGTACGATTCTTTCTTGGTGTCGTATCTTTCCTGTAACTGAAGTATTCAGGAAACGATCTTTCCCCAGCCTTTTTGGCCTTATAAGCTTTCAAAGACTCATTATCATTCTCAGTAACCACAATTGCAGGGGTATTGAAAGGGTTACCACCCGTTCCTTGAGATGTAAGGGACCGCCTTTCAAAGGGGTTTTCATTGGTTGACGCAGAGCTGAATATGCTATCATTGTACAATCCTCTGTTATCATGACGATGTTTGAACTTCCAGCGATATGTAATCATTTCAAGAACAGCCAGCTGCTTTCTTGCTTCCAAACGCCTATCAACCTTCTTGGACACCAATAAACGATCCATGAAGTCGCTTAATGTCAAACAATTTGATTCTTCGAATCTTGAATATAAAGGTATTTGCAAAATTATCCTGGCAAAGGAAATACCTGGTTCGTTGTTGAGCTCCATGTTCAAAATGGCTTCTTCAATGAAACGATCATAAGCCCTTGTTCTCTCCCTGACTTTTTGGACATCCAGTTGACTTAAAGTCTTATTGACTTCCGCAAAGTTAACAAATACATCATATGGGTCGGCAGTATTCTCTGGAACTTCAAACCATTTTTTCTTTAATTCTGGGATAGTCCAGTTACCTTCATAAATCTTGAATGAAAAATAACCATCCAATGACCTCAGCAGCACAGGAAGTTGTTCAGGACTGATAAATCCAGTACCATGTGGATCAAATGTTTGCCAAACCGTCTTGAAATTTCTAATTTCCTCTCTGTTTAAAGTCACCTTGGACCCATTATCACTGTAAACATAACTGAAATTCTCGAAAATCAAGGAGATAAACATATTAACAAAGATATACATGGACAGAATGTTCCAAATAATGAACAAAATGTATGCATATTGTCGACTCCCGCAATCAGTAGTACTGAAGCCTTCACCTTGTGAACAAAATGGTTCCTCTAATGCAAAATCACGCATGGTATAATTCCAAGCTTCACCAAAACTTCCACGAAATAATAACAATAATGATTTAGTGACAGTCCGCAAATTCAAATTATCATTTGTATTAGGCCCAATCTTAGTCAATCCGAAAATTTGATTCAAAGCAATAGCAAACACCAAGAATAATATACCCCATGTGAAAATCAAAGATAACAGTGATGGAATACTAGCCGATGCAATCTTCAAAAGATGACTCAGTCTATTACTTGAGGGAATCAAAACTGTAAAGATACCAACCAAAAAAAGTTTGTTGAAATTAGCAAAGGTAGAACTTCTCGAAACAAAGAACGAAGCCAAAGATGTTGTAAAAGCACCTGTAAACACAAACAACTGATAGATGTTCCACTTGACCTTGAAAAAAGTTCCGAACCCCATGGCCCATAATTTCATTGAAATAAATGTCATAAAAACGGTAGATGAACAGATATAAACAGTATATCTAAACACATCCAATCCAGCAGGACTAGGATACATTTCCAACAAGATAGCCAGAATATGAATCCATAAAACGACATGGAGGAAAGTACTCACATACTTGTTTCTTTCCACAGCATATTTGAAACAAAATTTTCTGAATCTGTTTAGACTTTTCATTTCAGGTCTCTTACGAGGATGGTTTTGTGACAGCAATTTCTTAACTTCAGTCCATGATCTTTGTTGCAATGTCATGAATGCACTACCTGTTGTCTTGGAGTAATTACTAATAATAACTGAAACAAACAATGCAAGCACGAAAATAATACCCAGAAAATTGAAAACGATAATGAAAACCCCATCACCAGGCGTAGACCAGAAACCAGCTGGTGAGCCTCTACCTGTACTGTTGACAATATTTTCGAGCAAATCAGTCCAACCTTCCAATGAAAGAATTTCAAAAAGGGTTAAAAGGGCAGATGAAAAGCGGTTGAACTCCAATTGAGGATCATTGTAAACTCTGGGAGATAAAACGTCCCAATTGAAAACCTCATTAGTATACTCATTATAGCACTCACTTTGACTCATATCACCATCGTTGCAAACTCCCAATCTACCGGTAAATAGATTCAAACCCCAAATAGCAAATGGTAACAACAATGTAAATGACAAGAAAGCCGCATTAAGGATTTTCCAGACACCAACAATCAAAACCTTATGGAAAATGTTTTTAGACGTATCACTGATAGTCAGCAATCTTAAAGCCCTGAGAGCTTTCAAGCCCCTCACAACTCTGGAAAGACCATCATCACCTCTCCAGATGGCTATGACATTGATCCAAAGCGAGATCAAAACAATAAAATCAATAAAGTTCCAAGAACTTTGAAAGTATGCATTAGGAGTGAATATGAGGCCATCCGCTGTAATTTTAATCAGAAACTCAACCAAAAACAAGATAGCAAATCCCACTTCGAAATCGAAGGTCCAATTCCAAATACCGGTTTCCAAGTTGTTCTCCTTTATATATAAAGGAGTACTGTAACACGCAATTATCACCAGTGTCATTGTACTAACAGCAATAAGCGTCAAAAAGATACCATGCAGATATTTATTAGGCTCAACACCATCATAACGTTTGCCCACACTAGGCGATGTGATCTTTTGACACAACTTTCTCAAGGGCTGGTTAGGAGCTAAAATGTAAATTGCAGTATTAAATCCAGGATTCTCTTGCAAGAACTTTTGCCTGGCTTCGATTGTTTTATTGGTCTCTAATTCAAACGTTCGTGGAAGTAATGAGTAATCACCATTTGATCCTAAAGTGTTTTTGTTTTTGTTGTAAAATGGATTGTCACCAGCTTTGGAAGTCCAGAACAAGGAAATGATAACTTTCTTGATCCAGCTAAATTCTAACAATCTATGGTAATTTATGGTCCAAAATCGGGCAATTCTAGATTTTGGCAACTCATGGACCTGATCGTCTTGCTTCTCTTCTTCTAGCTCATCCTTAAGGAATTCTTGAATAGCAACACCATTCAGCAAAAGATTCATAACTTGCTGTTGATTATCAAGTTCTTTATTCTCACTCTTGAAAAGTTTTGCTTTGAATTCTGACAAAAAGGTTTTCTCTGCAAAGTTCTTCACTTTATTAGGAAAATCCACCAAAACAAATTTTCTGACTTGTTCCTTTCTCTTCTCTTTCTCAGAAACTTCTAAACTATCAGCGATAATCGCAATGAAAATGTTCAGAATAAGGGAGTTTGACAACAAAAACCAACCTATCAAGAAACAAGCACCAAAAACACCAGCAGACGTATTTGGGGCATACTCGGTCATTCTATAAAGAACAGATGACCAATTTTCGGTTGAAGTGATGGTGTACAATGCCACAAATGTGTTCGGTAGATTTTGAAGGGAGAATGGATCGGAGTCAAGATCATCTTTTGGAACAAACCCTTCGAAATATCTAGACATAATGATACTAGATAAAAACAGAAGAAGGAAGTAGAACAAAGCAAGATTTAAAATAGTTGTAATGGTGCTCCAAACTTGAGCCCACAACTTTCTGGCAAACCTGAACATCAAAACAACTCTGTAAAACCTAATAATCTGGAAAGCACGCATCCAGTCATATGCACGGCCTAAGCCAGTGTGCACAACAGGAATAATCATGGTAGAAGTGATGACGGCAAGTGCTAAATCAACTAAATTTCTTCTGTCTCTGAAAAATGCCTTATAACTTGGGTGATATAGGAAAAATCTTAAAACGATTTCAGCAAGAAGAACAAGTGTGACGATACATTCACCAAGGTAAGCTCTGTGCATCTCTCTGTCGGAACTGCGCTCAGTCGTACAAGCCTGCACTGATAAGCCTACCAGAATGAACAGCTCAAAGATAAACTTGATGCGGATGTATGCTTTTGAAACGATTCTTTTTGGGAACTCCCATGTCAATTTGAAATCAGTCATGTTTTTATCGGCTTGGTGTTTCATTTCCTTATCCCTGGTAGCTTTAAAAGATGCACTGATAACAGCAATCAAAAGATTGATCATCCATAAAAACAAAAAGAAAATTCCAAAAATGTAAAATAAGGAGGCTGCCATTGTATCGCTATTCATAACATAATACATGATATCCGTGAAAGTATTGGCACTCATAATGATAAATACCATTTCCAAAGAGTATAATATGTTATCGAATCCAATCGTGCCACCATATGGGTTGTCACCAGTGACACATTTTGAGTTCACTGGACACAAGAACCCTTTATGTTTATCGGCACCAGCGATACCAAGTGCATTGACGTAAGGCATCTTTTTCAAAGTACCAGGTTCAAGATACCCCCCACAATATTGCTCATCGTTATTATAAGTCTCCGTGGGATCACTTGGGTTAGTCCAAACACAAGTTCTTCTCAAGGATGATTTGAAACTTTGAACTCCTATGATAGCAAAAAGCACCCAGAAATAGAGTAAGAATAAAAACATATCAAACAATTGAGGAGCACCATTTTTGATACTTTTCAAAATCAATGCAATTTTATCTGTAACCTCAATCAATCTCAAGATTCTCATACAAGCTAAGGATCTAAAAATTGGAATACCCTGAAGAGCATTAAATCTGTTTATACTGAAGAAAAAATCCACCCAAAAACAAAAGGTAGATATGAAATCAAGCCTATGCCAACTGCTCCGCAAAAATGCTCTTTGAATCGGGATATCTTTCGATATATTGTTTTTGAAGGTGACTGAATGTTTTAAGGTGGGCTTGCCTTCCATTTCCAAAGGATCTCTTTCACTCACACCAAATATGAAACTCTTGAACTTGTCAAGCCTCAGTAGTTCGGATACCGGCGTATAATCTTTATCGAGAGCTTTGAACATTTCGGAATCATCCCATAACCCGAATGCTATAATTTTTGAGGCTATTTCTATTGTATAGATGAAATTAATGCCAGCCAAAAACCAATCTACCCAAGTAGCACCATACGTAACGTAACCGTGCATTTTATATGGGTTCCATTGACGGTATGCAAGAAACGCAGTTTGCAGCAGCAATATAAATCTCATCACATGGTATGGCCATGTCTTCAAGAATAAGCGTGCAAGCTTTAATCTAAGAGGACTTGTAGGTGAGAAAATCCGAATAGAATCACCATAAAGCCTTAGCTGTTGGGTAGCGCCGACAGTAACGCCCAACCCTTCCAGAGGAAACATGTCTTCATCATCACTTGATTCCAAGCCTGTTGGTGAAACTGGAGATCCTGGTGGTTTATTTCCATTGTAAGTGGATTGTCTGATAGCTTCCGGTCTTCTTGCAGTCTTGATTCTTGTCGTAAATTCGTGATAAACATCTTCTATGGTCTTTGAAGGTGAATGTGGAGATGATGGTTGTGGGGTTGGAGATATTGGCCTCAAGTTGGTATTAGAAATGTAACTAACATCATCGGCAAACGCGACTCTTGAATGTTCGGGCTCGGGCGTTGAGCTTTTCTTGGGTATATCTAGTAGTTCTATAGCTTCTTCAGACTCTGAAAGTTGTGTTGTGGAGGAGTTTTTAGAGAATCCTTTGTGCATTGGTAGCCAGGATCCCTCGTGAGTTGGCGTACCTAACGCGGAAGCAAGATCGGCCTTTAAATCACCAATATTGGCTTCTGTGAGCTCATTCATGAACGATATGCTCGATCTATCACTTCTTTCTTCATCCGAGCTCAACCTTTTAGCTGAAGAAGAGATTCTGTGCAATGGACTTGACTTTGGGTTGAGCAGATTTCCAGATCTGTCTGAACTAACCGAGCGAGGTCTTCTATGCATAACTTTTGAAAAGGGTGAGTGTGACCGTGAAGAGGTTCTCGAATCCGGGCTCAGCAAGGGTGTTCCTGTAGCATCATCAAAGTCAACAGAGACCAACTCACTCGAAGCTCTTGTTGAATCGTCATCTAGCAGGGGTTCTGATGGAGGATCGATCTGTAATTGAGGTCTCCCTCTCTCGTCTTGTGTCCGTGTCTCGCTATGGTCGTCACTGATCAGAAAAGAGGGAACATTTTCACGTCCTTTCATCTTCTCTGCGAAGTCTGAATTTGTAGTTATGAGGGAACTTCTTCTTCACTTCAAAATGCTGAATAGTGACCTTGATTTCACCAAAAGGGATAGGAATCCTAAGTGTGGAAAGCGACTTTATAGTCTAACAGGAGCGAGATGATCAGCAAAATGGATATATTTATCAATAGTAATGAATGATATAAGAGTGACAGTAAGGACTTCTCAGCTGAAACGTGTAATAAGACCAAAAAACGTCAAAAGTATACAAATCTGTTCGATCCTGTACTAAAATTAAACAGTTTTCCTTTGATAGCAGAACTCATACGCGAAAATACGCGAATCGATATTGCCGTTAATGACACGTAGATCAGGCAGCAACGTACTAGATTTGCAAATAACTTTCCATATTAAAGATGTCTTTCCCAAAGGTTTATTACAGCTTTACAAGGGGTTTAAAGTTGGTCATTATACACACTTGAAGCACGATAGAAATTGGAGGCTTGAACCAGCCAGGTATGAAGACTCAAATCTTTTGGCCTTCTGATTTGCTTCGTTTTCCTGATGAGAGTTCTGTGCTGAAAACCATTGCACTGGGGCATAATATAGAAGACTCAATATTTGTGGTTCTCGCGACAATACATTTCGACGATACAGAACAGGTCATTAGTGATGGCATACTGAATAAGGCAGATGGCAATTGTGTCCTGAATAGTCCGAATCAAAATCTTTCAGTCATCTGTTCTGTTGGTCAAGTTGAATGGTGGAGAGGTCTTTCCCTAACATTGGAAGATGGAAAGTTATACGAAAAATCATCAAGAATCATAATATTCGATCCACCCAATCCAACAATGATGCAATTTTTTTCACTGAAGCCAATATCGGTTTCACTTCCAGAGCGGGATTTAGATTGGATACCAGAGATGCAAAACAAACAAGTTTCAGAAATCAAACAACACATACATGAGCGATATCATTCATTTCAGGAGACCAAATTCGAAGAATCAATAAGACTTTTGAATAAATGCTGGACGGAACGCAAAGAACTATTAAATGACATACCCAATCTACAAAGGAACTGGGAAAATACTAAATCATGGAACGTGTTCTCTCAGAAAATTCGTGAAATGCTGTTTATAACGTTGACATCTTTGAGAAAAATCCCATTCGACCCAATAAAGAAATTTTTCTTATGCATGCTACTCCTGCTGAGAAGCTTTTCTATGATAGCAATCAACTTGCTCAATGGACGCCTTTCACCAGATCTTCCTAGTCTTGTTGAACTATCTGCGACCGCTCAACAAATTGACCTAAGACTTCAACAATTTTGTTACTCTCCTATTCAATATATGAGAACTACGCGAAAGATAAACTGGAATGATATGAGATTATCACATTTGAGAGGGCCCGTGGAGAATAGCTTGCCTATTGATCAGTATCCGGAATATATCAGATTTTATAACACATTATGGTTAGTGATAAACGATGTGACGTTGGGGATCACAATTGGTGCGTTCTTAATTGATAACCAACAGTTGTTGGTAGAGAGGTTCAACTCTGTTGTTATTTCAAAAATTTTATACGTTGATTTGAAAAACATCAGTAGTTGGTTGATGAATTCCCCAGGTGGTATTAAATTGAACACTGCTTTATCAATTTTCTTTAGTGAGCTATTCACTTGGATCATTGAGTTTTGGAGACTAACGTTGATAAGTACTCTTCAACCTAGACTATCTGCGATTTTTTACACTATTGTCCTGAGCTCAACGTTTGGAGCTACATTGTCTATTGCAATTTTTGCAGATTTTTTATCGGTGATCACGTTCCATATATATTGTTTTTATTTTGCATCTGCTAGAATATTCAACTGGCAATTGGGAATACTACACAGTCTGTTCAATTTGTTTTGTGGGAGGAAGAAAAATATCCTGAGAGACAGAATCGACTCAAATGATTATGATTTAGATCAATTGTTACTCGGCACTTTACTGTTTACAGTGATGCTTCTTTTACTACCCACCGTTTTTGCATTCTATATGACCTTCACTATCGCAAGTTTGATAATCATGGCCCTTGTTAGCTTTTTAGAGCTGACAATGTCTTGTTTGAACCATTTCCCAATATTTGTCATTTTACTAAGAATTAAAGACCATAGAAGAACTCCAGGTGGAATCGTGTTTAACAATAGTGATGGTTACTTGAAGTTAGAAAGTAAACCTCTGAGAATTGGTAAGATGTTTGGGCCTTTCAAAAACGTGTTGACAAAATTGAAGAAGTCGTATTTTTCATTCAAGACTCTTCAAGCAATACTAAGGGGAGTTCCAATTAATGTCCAAAGAAATAAATTTTACAAAATGTTATACTCTGCACTTCCCGCAGAGCCTGCAGAAACATCTGAAGTTTGGAAAGCCATAGATGGTAATAATCAGTGATTTCCATGGTCATATATATCCCAACAAATAAAGCATTTTTCAAGCCATCAAATTACAGTAATAACACATTATACTATTAACATAAATTCATGATTTTTATTGTGTTTTGATCTATTTACAAAATGCGAATCTACCTCGACCATCTTCCACTTTTCTCATTTCTTCTTAGATGGTTCCTTCTTCTTCTTAGGAGGACTTTTACCTCTACGTTTACGTCTAGAATATAATATGTCAGTATAAGCTTCCTCGAGGAAAATGATTCAAATTGTAAAACATACGAGGCATTTATCTTCAATCTGTAAACTTCGGATGGTTCCACCCAATCCATATTTGGTTGCAAAGCTCTTAGATCTTTAATCTTTATGAAATCTGGATTACCATAATATCTTTTTATGGATGGACCTTTTAATGGACTCGACAAGATTTTGGAACCTGTACGAATGTTTGTTGGGTTAAAATTTTCATTGAAAACTTTGCACCTGACTTTCAGCAGCTCCAAAAGTCTGGCTTTGTTAGGCACAAGACTCATTTTCGATCCGTTGATGTCTCCAGACAAGCTGTTTCAGGAGATATCTCACCATATATTCAAAGATTAACATTTACTTCATTTGTTTTCACCAATTAGAACTTTCAGGGTAAAGAAAAAATTAAAATCGCGGAGCCGCGAACCCATTCTGCAAAACCCGTGACTAGGTAGACTTAATTTTTCAATATTCAGCTTATTTTAGGCTCTTAATTAAGGCATAACTGATCATTGATACTACATTTAAATCATGGCTTTACGCTATAAGAAACTTCCATTTATAAAAAAGATAAACAAGAATAAATTTTACATTAGATTATATGTTATTTTTGTGAAGTGATTACCAAGCAGTTTGAGCAGCACCTTCAGTAGCAGCCCAGTCAGCGTTAGCATCAGCAGATTCAGCGGCCCAGTCAGCGTCAGCTGGTTGAGCGGCCCAGTCTTGGGTTTCTTCTGTTTGTTCTTCAGTTTGTTCTTCTTCAGCTTCTTCTGGGGTTGGTTCAGCTTCTTCTGGGTCTCTGTAGAAGTATAAATCTGGCATGATGGTCCATGGTTCAGTTCTGTCTGGTAAAGAACCTCTCAAACGTAAGACTTCACGGGCAATCAAGTACCAGATTAAACCAATGGCGTGTTTACCTTTGTTGTTGGTTGGGATAGCAACATCAACAAATTCAGATGGGGAGTCCAAATCGGTCAAAGCAATGACTGGGATGTTAACGTATGATGATTCTTTGATGGCTTGAGCATCGGTTCTTGGGTCGGTAACGATGATTAATCTTGGTTCTTTGAATGAACGGGTGATGTAATTGGTAAAGTTACCTGGGGTGAAACGGCCAGCAATAGCGGTAGCACCAGTGTGAGCAGCGAATTTCAAAACAGCTCTTTGACCAAAAGTTCTTGATGAAACGGCAACAACATCAGCTGGGTTTGGAATAGCAGCGATAACTCTGGCAGCTAAAACAATTTTTTCCCAAGTTTTACCAATGTTGATGATGTTGACACCATCTGGTCTGGTTTTGTGAACGTATAATTCATTGTGAACCTGTTAAGCTTGTTAGTAAATCATTCGTTATAGAGACAATAATGGTGAATATGAAAGAGAATCTGTTGCAATTTTTATCATGGTTGATTTCTTTACTTGTTAAATGATGGGCTTGGGGATATTCTCCATTCTTTCTGACACTATTTTATAACTGAAAATTTTATCTCTAGTAATAACACTTTGTTCGATAATTTTAATGTTCAAAACTATGGTTTCCCGTTATATGAATATTTCCCTAGTGATTGTGTATATTTCCTCTTGTAGTTTCCTCTGTTCCCATTATTGTATTATTATTCGGTTCTGCCCTCTTCTTTTGATTCTTTGCAAACACATTGATTCTCTTCCATCACACATTTCGATAAGTAACATACTTGAACGTTCTTTGAACCTAAATGAACGTTAGCAGCTAACAATAATTTAGCGTCTTCTGGAGTAAGATCAAAACTGGCTGGTAAAGACATCTTGTTGTACTGTGTAACCCTTTGATTGAAGTTGATGATGTTCAAATCTTGTATGTAATATAAGAATAAATATTTCAACTTTTGATGGGATTGAGTATTTGCAAGTGGGACTGCGAGTTTGGATATTTTAGAGTGAGCGTTGGAAGTTTTTTCTCGCCGCGCACAGAGAGGAAAAGGGCAGAGTTAGTGGGAGCGCTAGGCAGAGCCTCTCCCTAGCTCCTCAAGTGCCAGACTGATCCACCTGGTTCGCACACAGTGAGAATATTATGCAAGGCACTGAGGGAAATGGCAGAACGCTGAAAATTCTCAAAACCAATGTGGTGTGTGGATGTCAGCTGTGCAAACACCCATGTCACCTGACGCGGCTTTTAGGGTTTCGGGTCAAGCCCTAATTTGGACCTCTTACTAATTTTGCAGCAAAACAAAAGAGGCGCAGATCGAAAAGATAAGATGTATATAGTGTGGTTGATTCAAAGTGATTTGTTTTGGTAGAGGGCGTTAGATCTGGTTGCTGGATTAGTATTTGAAACCACGGATTGGCTGTTTCTACAAAGCACGAGTACCAGATTGTGAAGTAACCATTGAGCATCACTCCAACACCAACACGTCTGTATTCATGTTACTAGCATCGCATTAAGAAGGCTCTCAATTGCACATCGTTAACTACCTCATGAATATCACAGTGCCCAAGACCTCGTTCAGCTTTAGGTTGGCGTTACCCACATTCAAAGACGACGACTCACCAGACTACAAAAGACTACGGAAAGCGACTACAGGAAAGTATGGTCAGTATACTTTGATCTCAACATCAGCAATCATAGCGCTCTTGCCCTTACTCAAATATTTGAAATCATGGTACTTAAGAAGAGCCGCCTCAAATAAGAATAGTATAACTGCCAGAAGAGAAAGTTGGCTGCATAGATTGGTATTCCATTCAGAAGTTCTCAAAATCGTGGCGTTTTGGTCTGGGTTCAGTCTTGTACTGAACTTCATTGAAACCTATGAAGATTTGATGTTCCTTGCCAAAAGACTAGGAAGAGTCTGTTGTGCTTGTCTTCCAGCATTATTATTTATCACACTAAGGCCCTCCCCATTGCCTAAGACGCTCTATTTATCATTATTACCAATTCATAAATGGCTTTCAAGAATAGTGGTCTTGGAAGGGGCTATTCATACAATTATTTATTTGATCTATTATCATAGAATGAACAAAATGTTCAAAATTAAAAGTTTCACCAATATATGGGGGATCATTGCCATGGTGGCATTTGGTCTTTTAGGTATAACTTCATTGCCCAAAATAAGGAGAAAATCCTTCAATACTTTCTACATTTTGCATTATATCATGACTTGGGTTTCTGTCATTGCAGCACATTATCATGCCAAGCCAGGTATCGGCCTTTACACCTCATTAAACATCGCCATACTGATCTATCAAATTATCTACAGAGTTTTAGTCTCCAAAACGACACCAGTTTCGGTGATTCCAGTATCACCAACTTTATCCTTGGTGGAATTTCCATTATCATCAGTGCCAAAGCAAACAATTTTACCAGGTTCTCATGTTAGAATAAATAATAAGAATGGATTCCTCAAGGATCTTTTCTATAAGGTCATCCCATTGGCACACCCATATACTGTTGCTTCTTTACCAACCGATCCAACGGTCAAACTTATTATCCGTAAAGGTGCATTCCCACTACATTCAAACAAAGATTATCATATCACAGGTGCTTTTGAACCTAAGTTGGATTTCATCAAAGAACAATCCTTAGTTGACAAGTTTTTCTCAAAGAAAAGAAATCCATTGCTTAGAGCTCCATTGAAATACACCATTGAAGCTCAAAGAGTTATGATTGTTGTTGGTGGTAGTGGTATCTCTTTTGGGATTCCATTATTGAGAATTTTGAACTATAATGGGATCAGTGCGAGATTGTTGTGGGTTTGCAAAGATATAAAGGATTTGAATCTAATCAATCATTTCAAAGGTGTTCAGGGTATTGAATGTTATATTACAGGTGATCGTTGTGAAGATGATATCAATATTGACTATCTAGAGGATGATAAAAATGCTGATCTTTTGTTGCCTGTCAATTATGGCTCTTTAAATCAAGAAGACGAAGTTGATTTTACGAATACGTTCAAAGAACCACGCAAAAAGAAATCCACACAATCTTCTTCATCCTCCAAATCTGTTAATGAACATGAGAATGTTGGTATTGACATTTCAAACAATTGTGGCCATAACGTGCACGTTGACTCGAATAGTTTACCTGATACATTAGTTCCGGATCATCAAAGTTTACCGCAAATTGCCACACCAGAATCATTCAGAAGCATTAAACTTTCAAAAAGTGTCAAAATTTTCTATGGTCGTCCAAATTTAGGAGCGGAACATTATGACTGGTGTTTACAATCCCAGTGTATTGGTCCAACGCTAAGAGCTGGTCATAACGTTTGTTGTAGAGATATTGGAGAACACGATGTTGATAAGTCCAAAATATGGGTCGTTGCGGCTGGTCCAACAGGTTTGGTTGATCATGCTAAACAATGGGCCATTGACGGTGGGCTAAGATATCATATTGAAAGTTTCTCGGTTTAGTTGAAAAAGCCAAATGACGAGCAGTAGATTACTGAACCTTAACAATCTCCAGAACTCAGCATGTATACGATTTAATAATTATTTTGTCATTTTATGATTGAGATCTGTAGAACTATTCATTTTTTTTTTCAATGGTTGGCGCAAAAATCCGGGGATGATAAACTCCATTGACACAAAGAGGACAATAATGAGTTTTATCTGAAACTTCTATTTCTTCCCAGTTTTTCTCTTGCCTTTGTTGATGGTTTGGCATCTTACCTATTTGGAACTTCTGAGCTTGGACATAGAGCTTAGTGTTCAACATAACATTCGCTAACTTTACTTCAACAATAGCTTTTCAATTTTTGCTTATACACTCAACTTTCCCACTAAACATTCTACACACACATTTTTTTGGAGGATACATCAACAAAGCTAACAAAATTGTCACACGCTTCGTTATTCCATAATCTGCTGGTCAATTTGATCTCTGGCTCGTCTCTATCATACATACCACTTTTTTGTTTCTTACCATTGATTAGCTGTTGAACATGGCGAAAAGCCCAAAGCATGAAACGGTTTTGGATAGATTCATTCCGACAAAGACTTCAAGATCTTCATATCGCATTTCCCATTCATTAGACAGATCAGCAGAGTTGAAATCAACTTTCAATCTCGGATTCTCAGCTACAATCAATGGATTCCCTGGAATCGTTAGCGCTCCAAGGACGAGTCAAGATCTCTCAATTGGTGATCTCGAGGATTATTCATTGTTGAATTTGGCATCTACAAGTGCAGTTGATGGTGCCACGGCGCTTAGATCGCCATCACCAAAGCAAACCACTTTGTTGAATCATTCAGAAAAATCAAGCCATAAGAGTGCCATTGCTGATGCTTTGGACTTCAATTGTCAAAAGAAAGTATTCAATTTTGGCCCCATTGGTGATTTTAGGAATAATGCTACAGCTAGTAGTAATGGAAGTCGTATGGCGGCTAGTTCTTCGAGTGCTGGATTCCATAAAACATTACTCAGTGAAGATTTCGGTTTGACTGACGATGATTTAGATATAAGTTCCTCAATAAGGACGTCAAGCAATTCATTGAAACAATCTCCAAAACTACCATTGAGAAAGCTACCATTTGATGTTTTAAGCGCACCAAGCTTGAGAAATGATTTCTATACAAATCTTGTGTCATGGTCACCTCAGTCGAGTAAAATTTCAGTTGGATTAGGAGCTCAGGTCTGTTTATGGTCAGGTACTGGGAGCACTACTTTCTCACCAATACCAGAATCTGCTGAAGATCCTATCCAGCCAGATAACATATCAGCAGTTTCATTTTCTGATGGTGACTATCTTCTGATTGCAACAAGATTGGGTAAAGTTTTTTTATATTCTCAGCAATTTGGATGTTGCTTAAGCGATCTGGATTTAGAAACAAAAGGTTTGAGCTGTATATCTTGGTTTCCTAATTCCTTGACAAAATTTGCCACAGGTGATCAATATGGTCAAGTCATTATTTTTGAGATTGATGGTGCTGCTAGATTAACTGTTTTGAAAAAAATCAAATGTCAACAACAACAAGTTTGCGGTAAATATATACCTAAATCAACCCAGTTTCCTTCAATGCTTCTTTTGCAAGTACTAACTATATCCCCTTTTCAACAGGTATCGCTATCAGTGATGATGGAAAACAAATAACAGTAGGAGGAAATGATAACTGTTGTACGCTTTGGAATATCGAGGATATAAATAACGCAGTATTTCAATTCATGCTACCTCATCAGGCTGCTGTGAAAGCAATTGCCTATTGTCCGTGGTCAAAATCTCTTCTAGCAACCGGCGGTGGTACTCGAGACAGAACAATCAGGTTTTGGCATACTAAAACTGGTACTCTTATAAAGTCTTTCAAAACTGAGGGACAAATCACGTCTTTGGTTTGGTCAAGAAATAAGAAACAATTAGTTGTCACATTTGGTTTTTGTGAAGCATACTCCAATCCCATATTGATCGAAGTATATTCCTATCCTAAAATGGAGAAATTGGTTCAAGTTGAGGATCAACCAGATTTGAGGATTCTTTCATCTGTCTTATCTCCAGATACAAGCTGTATCTGCGTGGCATTGAACGATGAAACTGTTCGATTTTATGAACTTTGGGATCCAGCCGACCGGAAAATTATTGAAACCCAAGATTATGGTATTTTCGGCAGTGACATTATAGAGCTTACAGAGGGTATTTCTAAAAATGGAGGATCCATAAGATGAATGGCATCACTCGATAATTTCATAATGCATTATAATGGAGAAGGATTGATTGATGTTAACACAATTATTTGTGCCTCATGTGTGTGTTTTTTTTTTATATCATTAATTTGTGAAATGAATAATTTTCAAGATGGAACCCCTTCGTATTCGTTTTCAGTAGACCTTTGCAGGATTTTCTTCCAGTGTTTTCTATTATCTCTAACTGGAACTCTTTTCAATCTAAGTAACAATATACTGATAAACATAGCACCACAGAATGTAGCAGCTGGTGACAGCATTTGAACAAAATTTCTTTCACTTGAGACTTTTTGATAAGCACAGTTGGCATAAGGACCACCAGTGACCCAGCAATCACTAATTGAGATTGAGTTCATATCTATCCAAATGGAATCATTTCCTTCTAAATCATCCACGACTTCAAGAAGTGCACTTTGTTGTAGTGCAGTTCTTGGAACACTGAACTCATACCCATCAGGGCAAAAATCATCCGCAGCGAAATAGGTACGTTTCTCCTCCGAAACTTTCCATTCAAAAGCTCTAGAGATTTTTCGACATGCAACACGTTTAGCAGAATAACAATTCTCGACAGACCAGCCTTCGCTTGTTAATTCTGCGCATTTATAAGCTGTTTTGGAGTTTCTTGAATTGTCAGCATCGTCATTGATCTCCTTAGCTGCTGTTTCTTGTAATGGTTGAGAATTATTCCATGACCATAATGAGTCGTTGAAAATTGACGAGATGTCAGAGTTTTCCAATATTTGAGAGTTTAAAATTGGTGAATAGCCCCATCCAACCAGATTCTTCACTGATTCATTGTTAAATTTCGTATGATCATCGTCATATGCAAACCTCCAGCTTGCATTGGCTCTATCAATGTAATCGTTTTCCGTGGTGACAGCTGTTGTATCATTCAACGAAGTGAATGAACCATTCAATGCTGTTGGTGAAAATATCACGCTGTAATCATCATTGATATCATATGATGAGTTTGAAGGCAAATTGTTATCCCAAAGCGTTGATACGAATCTTTTATGACTTGTGAAAAGGAAATAAGACGCAGTTGGGAATCCATATTTCGATTCCTCTTCAGACGTCAAGGTTTTGTTATTATTTCTATCGGTTTCGAGGTTCGAAGGCGTGTATAGTCTATTACTCAACGAGTTTTGAAGCAATGCTGATAGTGTGTCATTTGAAGACGGCACAAGGGAAGATATGTTGCCCTTCGATATCACATTATGAAGATTGAATATTAAAGTGATCAAATTAGCCGACAGGTTTGTATCTGTCTCTTCTGCAAATTTCGCAATAGTGGCAAGCAATCCTTTCAACGATAGTATATTATCACAGATGTATGTTTCATCTCCACTTGAATAATAAACCCTGCTATCATTCTCAGAAGTTGGCCAACTTTCAGAAAGATCAATGGGACACAATTGAAATTCTCCAATATTACCATTGTAATACACATCAATCACCAAAGCTTGCACTCCAACGTTCAACATACTCTTCACGGTCCCCAACGTATCGTTTGTGTATCCTACTCTATCGAACAACGTCTTGGACAATCTGGCACCGCTGAGAGTGAGTTGATCAATAGACACATTAGCTGCAACATCTCTTTGACTTCTTATGGCGATGACCCTGTTGGAAGACAGACCAGGCCAGTTCCCGTACGCCAGCACCGAGTAGATAAACACCAATAGCTGTATCAAATGGATGAGCATATCTTATAGCATAGTTTCCATAGGTTACCAAAAGGTCTGGCCTAATTGTTTAAACGGTTTTAAAGAACATTTGTTTGACTAGCTATTAAATCCGACCTATACCCCTCGGAGTTCTTCTGACATTCAACATTTGAATAAACTCAATAGTCACAAATCACCGAAATTCGACATCCACGATAAAGAGTCATTGGCTACTAGACAGCTATAATCAGTTTGCTCCAAAATGGCTAGTGAAGAGGAGGAACACCGCGAGAGTCCGGACGTCTTCAACATCCAATCACTGGTGGGCCAAAGAGATCTTGAACATGAGATTACATTTTCATTAATGTTCAATTGGTTCATAGCATGGCCAGCTATGTTTCTGCTATTCACGTTCTTAACCATAGCAATTTCCAAATATTACGTTACAGAGCCTTTCATAGTGAGTCCCTTCATGTCTTATGTCTCCTAACCTTTCTTGGAACTAATGATTTTTAGGATGAAATATTTCATATACCACAAACCGTACAGTATTACTATGGGGATTTCAAAACATGGGATCCAAAGATCACGACTCCACCGGGTCTTTATTATCTAGGTTATGTATGGGCGAAGATCATCCAGATATCACATCTGCCTATAAATCCTATTGGGTTGGGGAATTTGAGGTTTTTAAACACAATTGGAGGTCTGGTGGTATTACCTATAGTGTTGAACCCATTATTTATTCTGAACCCCATTGGGTTTTGGCCAATAACGATAGTTTTGTTCCCGGTGCTATCATCATTTTATACACTCTACTATACAGATGTTTGGTCTACTGTGTTGATTGTTACATCGTTAAGCTTGGCCGTTGCCTTACCATATGGAGAAGTTAAGAGTGTTAGACTTTCTGCATTATTCGGACTGTTGAGTGTTTTCTTTAGACAAACAAACATCATTTGGAACCTTTTCATACTTGTGTTAGTCATTGAGAGAAGAGCCATGATTCAGAAAAGTTTCAATAAATCATTTTTAAACAACTGTATCAAATTTGTTATTCAGCTTTTTGAAGATTTTTTCGAATTTAGTTTACCATATGTGATTAATATTGGACTATTCGTCATATTTGTCATTTATAATAGAGGTATAACACTGGGTGATAAAGAGAACCATGTTGCCGGGCTTCATGTCTCACAAGTTTTCTATTGTCTGTCGTTCTTGACAGTATTCACCACACCATTATGGTTCTCAGATGTGAGAATTAAGACATATTTACAAAGATATCGTCGTCTGCCCATCATTGTTGTTGTTGAATTCATCGCATTGGCGATCTTGATTAGGTTCTTCACAGTGGTGCATCCATTTTTATTGGCAGATAATAGACATTATACTTTTTACCTATGGAGGAAAATTATAAATTTAAGATGGTTTACCAAATATCTATTGATTCCATTTTATCATTTTTCAATCAATGCAGTGACACAACAGTTGAATGAAAATGCATTTTATTTTGATTCAATATCTCCATTACCTTTCAAAACACCAAGAGATTTACCATTAAAACCAACAGGGATTTCCATAATAGCATTTTTGATATGTATGGTTTTAACAATTGTCCCATCTCCATTGTTTGAACCAAGATATTACATTCTACCGTATGTTTTCTTCCGGTTATTCATCTCAGTTCCATATGAAACATTTATTGAAGGGGAACCTGTTACGGATATAACTTTGAGAAGGTTGAAACTTGAACTAAGTTTCTTTGTTGGTGTGAATTTATTGACAACAGTCATCTTTGTATATTATACATTCCCATGGGATTCAGAATCGTCATTACAAAGAATCATATGGTGAAATAGTTTTTCAATACAATGAAGGAATACATATAGAATTTACAAATATGTAACAAATTGATGGTATTTATTGGAGATGAATGATAGTGTACAAGCATCTTTGATTCAAACAAAGGTGGTAATAATATATGAGCATTTAAATACTCGTTTAGATATCAATGTCTCTTCTAGATTTGTGTAAGATTTGAAAGAGAGTGAGATGGTGAGCGTTCTTAACTTTTCTGAGGAACGGTATGGATATACTTGTGGATCTTTCTTCTTCTTTTCTTTATAATGTTCTTTAGATATTGACAGATTCGAACTCAGACACTAATGAATCTTTGGCAACATCTTGTTCTGATTGATTTGCATCATCTTTCTTGCCTTCTTCGTCTGATAATTCTTCCTCTGATTTTTCTTTAGTTTCAATGTTATCAACATTCTTTTTGGATGGCTCTTCACTTGATTTATTGTTAGTTGGGCCAGCAGCAGTGATATCAGTGGAAACAACTCTATTATCACCACTTGCACTTGCCTTTGGTAAAATATGAGAAGCTGGGGTTTCCTTTTTCGGCTGTATTTTTTTCTCGGAAGTTGGAGCAGATGGTAAATCTTTTGATTGAGCTCTTTGTTGATTTATCATTCTTTGAGCCAAGACTTGTAGATATGGGACTTCTCTATTGATTCTTCTATCGAAGAATGCAACTTCACCTTCACCAGCGAAAACATCCTCTTCTTCACGAATGATATAATTACCATGTTCAAGATCTTTGGCAAAGATTAATAAAAAATCACCCCAAGTTGGAGCCAATACAAATTTAGTATCAAAATCTCTACCAAATAAAATGACTTGACCCCAAGTACCCTTTTTAGCTGGTGATAAATCAATACCAATATGATTACCGGAATTATCAGTGACTAATGGGACCCAACCTTGATGAGCATAAACAGGATGAATAGCTCCTGGAGGACATGAATATTGTTTTGGAATATTAGATTTGAATTTCTTGGAGTTATTTGAAGAGATTTTTCTTTCTAAATCTGGATCCAAATTTTTATAATCAGCACCATCAACTGGTTTAAATCCCTTATGAGTCTCATTCAATGAACTTGTTGATTTGGTCTTATCAACCTCAGCGGAAGATCCAGCTGGAGAAATCAAAGAGGCGGTGGCGGCTAAATTTTGTTTAACTTGAATATCAAGATTTATTCTATCAGCAACTAGTCTCCAAGTTTTAGTCATGTGGACAATTTCATCTAAACTCATCAGTTGTAAGCCGAAAAACAATCCACCAATCCCGGTCAAGCTATCCAAATCTTCTTGACCATCGTGGATACGTAGCGATGCTCTAACAGGTGGTGGGAACACAATGCCCAAGTCTTGTTCGGCTTTTGTAATGTCATTTCTAGTACATGGGTCGGAAAGGGAAGCATTCAAATCGGTATGGTTTTCATTTGTCCAAGTCTCGATATGTCTCCAGGCCAAGATGGTTTCACTGACACCTTCCGTGGAGTGGTATATCCCAGCATCATCAGCGCCTTCGTCTTGGAAGGCATTAGCATCGTTCAATTGGATGGTATTTGAATCGCCGTCATTTCCTCCAGCTGCGGTTCTGATATGATGGTTTGAAGAGTCGTAATCTGCGTATCTGTCCTCGGTGGAGAGGGCGTAAAAAATCTGGTTTAGCTTATCCTTGAACCCCATAATCTCAATATAAACGTTGTTTAGTATCTCTTTCCTTGTGACTTGTGGAGCTTTGAAGGTTGAGATCTAATGGGTTTCAACTGGCCAACGTGAATTTGAATTTGAATTTGTGACGCGATTTTTTTGAGTGTTGAAATTGGGAAGCCGCGAATTTTGGAATGGTTGAATCTGGAATCTCTCTTGATTTGGCTGATTTTGGTGAAGAGTTTGTTGATGATTGAATGAGTGTTGGAGTGGTTGTGGTGGTAATACTGTGCTCATAGTCTTATTGGAATTTGTGGCTTCATAGTCCAGCTTTTTTTTTCTGAGTTCCCATACTGAGAAACTCCCATACTAATTACTCGACATCTCGACCCCAGAATCACCACCAAACAACAACGACCGACAAACAGCACCACCAACCTGGCAACCAACCGCACAACACGCTAACAAACACTCCACTGACATCATAATAACAACTCAACATCCCACAAGCCAAACCAGCTCCCACTATCAGCACCTTCTGTGAGTGCGCGCACCGGAATCTCATTGCTTTACCCTTTCGGGCAAATTGTAAACAGCTCTTGAGACATAAAGAAAGAGCATCTCGAGAAGTGTGAAGAAATTTAAAAAGCTGGAATGGTTCTACAAGTCTGGTATTTACTCTAAGTACAACCAGAATACTCACATCCCATAATGTCAAGCTCAGCCAACGTCCAACCTTTGCACAGAAACCAACCTCAGAACCAAGGTCTTCAAAGAAAACTGTTCCAACGTAATTTTGGAGGGTATGTATAAGTTCAATGTGATATTCTTACATTCAAGCAAGAATTAAGTCTTTTGGGAAATATGAGCACTAACATCAGAATAGAGCCCAAGGTACTACATTCGCTTCACCAACCGATAACATGCTTTCACCATGCTCACAAAAACTGAATGCTCATAAGAACCGTTTTTTCGCAAAGTAAGTCATTTATTAAGGTTTATTATATTCAATAGAAGATCACGAGCACTAACTTTCCCCTTTTTAACAGCACCAAAGCTACTAAGTTGAACTTCTCAAACTTGGAAGATGAAAAATAATCAAGTCACACAATTTGCGCAATATCGTTTTCATTCGTTTTATAATTTCCACAATATAATATACCCCCATTCTGACCAGTCGGTCGTCAAAGTCATTCAACTCATAAATTTTAGCTAACAAGTCAGGTATTGTGAACCACTTGTCTGGACCTTCTTCACTACATTAAGCCCACGTATGCTTGTTTCTTTGTCGTTTTAATTATATACATGACTACTTTTTATCTCAACTGATTAATCTCTAGTAGTACTATTTAATCTCTACAAATTCAAATCTTTGATAAATATGTTTTTTCATTTTGTTTTTTATGTGATACTATGTGCAAGAGGTCAGAATTGAAGTCTCAAATGTTGTATGTTTATATGTTACCATCTTATTTGGTACGTGAATCAGCGGCAGTGTTCAACAACAAGGATTCATTATCCAAAATGATTCTGTTTGGAGAGTTTGATAAAATGTGGGCAATTTCCCTAGCAGTATCTAATCTCTTCAATTCAACATAATCTTTAGATTTTTTGATGGCTTCACCAATCAATTCCGCAGATTTGGCTTCACCTTGAGCTTTAACAATGGCCCCTTGTTTTTCTTGTCTAGCCTTATCAACAACAAAAGCGGCTCTTTGAGCTTCTTGTTGGGCAATCTGTTTAGCTTCGACTGCATTGGTGAATTCCGGTGAAAATGTCATATAAGTAATTGAAACATCATCCAATAAAATGTTGAATTTTGATGCTCTTCTAACCAAATTTTCTCTAATCAATCTAGAAACTCTTTCTCTTTGTGTAATTAATTGAGAGGCATTGAATTGAGCAACAACAGACTTCAAAACTTCATTAACAATTGATGGTAAAACTCTTTCATCATAATCAGTACCCAATGTTCTATACACCAATGGTAAGGCATTCACTTCTGGTCTTGAAAGTACTCTACATGTGATGTTAACCATTTGTAAATCCTTGGTACCGGTCAATGAAGCAACATTTCTTGGTTTGGCTCGAACATCATAGATATATGGTGTTTGAAACCATGGAAGGGCAAAATGTGTACCTTCGCTATAAATTTGAGGTTGAACACCACCAAAACGGGAATATATAATGGCTCTATGACCACCATCAACATTGAATAAAGCGGAATTCAACAAAAGTGCACCACCTCCTAACAACACTAGTCCACCAAATCCAGCAAATATACCACCTGGACCCCCCTTTGGACCACCACCACCAAAACCTCCAGCTCTACTTTGCACTTTGCGCGCACGACTTTGAATGTCTCTAGCAAATGATTGCCAATCTTGGTTAGAGCTCATCTTGACTGTTCTATGTTACTAAGTATAACTCAGGTATTGGATTGTCAAACAGATCTCAACCACTTTCTCTGTCTTCAACTAGTGGCAATATCGTCCTCTCTTGAAAATTAAAATTTGGTAAAGTAACATAAATTCCGACCAATGAACAAGAAGCCCTCGGAAATGATAAAGTATTGAAAGGCAAAATGAATTAAGACAACTGATTCTCCGTTTGATCTTTCTTACTTTAATAGCTTCAATTGATCCAAATTCGGTTGATTGGTCTATTCTAAGCTGATATCTGTTGCTTCGAGGGAACTCTGCTCTTAGTTTCTGTTCTTGAGGAAAAATGGGCGTTGTGGATCCTAAAAACTTCACTCTACATGAAGCTGCTAGAGAAGGCAAGATATTAACCGTCAAGGGACTAGTTGCTGAGAATCCCAAGTTGGTGCTTGTCAAGGATTTGGATGAAAGAATCCCTTTGCATTGGGCTGCTGCTTTTGGTCAATTGGAGATTGCCTCCATTTTGTTGAATCCTACAAAATTACAATCAAATAAGGTCAAACCATTTGAGATTGAAATTGATGACTATGTTGATGAAGCTGGGTGGACCCCATTACACATTTCAGCTTCTGTTGGTAACTTGGAGCTATTACAACTGCTCATTGGGAATGATCCTAAGCCCGATGTCAATTTGCAAACTAATAATGGGTCGACTCCTGTTCATTTGGCAACTTCCAAAAAACATTTGGATGTGGTTAGAGAATTGATCAAAGATGGCGCCTCTGTCAGAATAAAGGATAAAAGATCACAGTACCCTTTACATAGAGCTGCCTCTGTGGGATCACTACCGTTGGTTGAGCTCTTGGTGAAAGATGGGAAGTCGCCAATAAATGCCAAGGACATTGGTGGATGGACCCCATTACACCATGCCTTGTCTGAAGGGTTTGGTGATGTTGCTATCCTGCTCGTCAAACTAGGAGCTGACCACCAGATTGAAGATTCGGATGGGTTGACACCTTTGAAGGTTTCTGTTGATGATAAAGTGGCACAATATTTTAAAGCCGAACTTAAGGCCAATGGCTATGAAATATGACAAATAAATAAATCCACAGTATTCCATATTGACTATTTAATCCTCTAAGTATCTCAACATCATATGATTAATGACACCAATCTCTTCTTCAATGTAGTTTTATCAGTACTTGTATAGTCTATTGTTATCACACCCACACACCATCTTCATAATTTTGGCCCGGAGCAAAAAAAGATAAAATAAAAATGATCAAAAATGCTTCAAAATTCAAAAGAATGTGAATCTCAAAATGGAAATAAGTTGAAAGAGGCTGCACATTTTCCTGAATTTGAATTAGTCACCGGTTCTCTAAGAAGTGCAAGATTTAACCATCAAGTCGGAGTATCCTTCTGGTGTTTTGATACCTCTCGTCCCTGGAGAACCTGGACTTGTTGCATCGAGGACAGAAACACTTTTTGTTACCACACCTTCCCCCACAACCGTTAATACGTTTACGTCTTGTGGACGATCGCTTGACAACTTTGTCCAATAAATTTGTGAACCAAATATTGCAAGGAAAGGGAATAAAACCATTTGTTGAAAACCTCATCAGTAACGGGTCTTGTATTTCATTCTGTGTTAATCGTTGCAATCTCAAAGTGATTTATTGTTGCATGGTGTTTTTCCAAATCGGTCATATCCATCAGTTATCAATAACCATCAAGTAACAAAAAAAGCCAAACAAGACAAACATTCTTCTAAAGATCTTTCAAAGTGTCATAACAACTCAGAACCTTCTCAAGACTTAGGTCGTTTCCCCGCTATATACAAATCCAAGATCATGGAGAGTCTACGAAGTATTTTTGTTACTCCCAATGAGATTGCATCCATACCTGGGGCTCAAAAACAGTCAACGTTGATGTCAATAGCCGTTGGTGTTTTCGCTGCTGTTGGAGGGTTTATATATGGGTATGATACAGGTTTGATCAACAGTTTGTCAGAAATGTCATATGTACGGCACCAATTTGCTTCAAATGGGGTTGGTTTCACTGCCAAAGAAACTTCAATTATTACTGCAATCTTATCACTAGGTACATTTTTCGGAGCACTATCAGCCCCATTGTTATCAGATACAATAGGACGTCGCTACACCATAATATGCTCTACCTTCATTGTCTTTATGGCTGGGAACATTTGTCAAGTTGCATCCAGTGGAATACCATTATTATGTGTCGGTCGTTTCATTACAGGTCTCTCAGTCGGTATGATTTCCGCTGTTGTACCACTTTATCAAGCTGAAGCATCGCCGAAAAACGTTCGTGGTGCCATTATTTCAACTTATCAATGGGCAATAACTTGGGGTCTTTTGATTTCAAGTGCTGTTTCTCAAGGAACTCATAGTAATTTAACATCTGCATCATATCGAGTACCCATTGGTTTACAATTTCTTTGGTCCTTAATCTTGGGATGTGGTATGCTTTTCTTACCGGAATCTCCAAGATTTCATGTTCTGAAAGATGATTTGACCAAAGCTGCTCACTCACTTTCTGTACTACGGCGTGTTCCAGCAGATGATCCTGGTCTTATTGAAGAACTGGTGGAAATCAAGGCAAGTCATGATTATGAAGCTTCATTTGGAAGCAATTCACTCAAAGATTGTTTCAAAGATGGTGAAGGACGTCCTCATCAATTAAGAAGATTGGCTACATGTATTGTCTTACAAGCTATACAACAATGCTCTGGTATAAATTTCATTTTCTATTATGGGGTCAATTTTTTCTCAAGAACAGGCGTCTCTCAGTCATATTTGATCTCATTTGCCACATATGCTGTTAATGTCTTTGCCACTATACCAGGGATTGTACTGGTTGAACTAATTGGCCGTCGAAGATTATTAATGGGTGGTGGTTTATTGATGGGTTTATCAAACATTGTCATTGCCATTGTTGGTGTCACTACGAATTCTGTCGTTGCCAATAAGATTATGATTGCCCTGGTTTGCCTGTTTATTGCATCATTTGCAGCATCTTGGGGCCCGGTTGTTTGGGTTTGCAGTGGTGAACTTTTCACATTAGGTGTGAGAGGTAAATCTGTTGCCATGACTGCTGCTACCAATTGGTTGGTCAATTTTGTTTTTGCCTATATAACACCATATTTGGTCGATCCAGGAAATCATACAGCTGCTTTGGGAACAAAAATCTTCTTCATATGGGGTGGATTCAATATATTGGGAGTTGTATTCGTTTACTTTGTTGTTTTCGAGACTAAAGGTTTGAGTTTAGAAGAGATCAATGAACTTTACAGAAATTGTCCAAGCGCAAGAATGTCAAGAAAATTTAAAGTCAAAGTCGATGTGTCAAATACAAATCGTACTGAACTGACCAATGAAGAACAATCATACCGTGGTAATGAAGTCAATCACGACCATATACAAGGTCTTGAAGAGAAAAGAGGAAGTTCTTCAAATGGATCAAGCTATCCAGATTCATCAGAAGGACAACAAAATCCACTAAATTCATCTATCGGTGCAGCAGCTCCAACAAACCCTGATCACCAAACACATCCAAGCTATCAAGTTGATTTAGGGTATGGCTTGGGATTATCAGGCCAAAATCGTGGACCTCCATCACTAGCTTCTGCCACTTCTGATTCGGATAATGAAAGTGATAGAGACAGTCAAGAAATTTTACAATATAGTACTCTTTCCGAATACGTTTCTAGATTAAGCTCGTTGGGCGAACGTCGCTCTTCAAATCAAACAGGAACCACGGCAACTACAGTTCCATTGCAAAACTTAAGAGAATATACCACAGATGTTCCAGTTGAGGCAATTGAAACAACAGAAGATCAGGATAATGGCGAAACATCGGATCAAAGCTCCTCAAGCTCGTCGCTATTTGATTGAATTGAAGTTTTCAGACTTATTATGAAACACAGAGACAAGCACAGGCACTAACACACATACAGACAGACACATACACACACATGTACTAAAAGAAGCACATTTCATTTGCATAATTTAATCAACCATCCGCACACTGTATATATAGATGTTTCTTTCCCATGTTCACATTGCATTTGATTTTAAGTTTTGAAACATATCAGTGGAACTTTACGACAATTTAATGATTATATTTATTACAATAAATCGTCAATGAGACACATGTGTAGGTGCCTTTTCATCGATTGATAAAAGGAAGTGTAACAACTAAGCATCATGTTTTCTGCCAAGTTTGTACGGTCGAGTATTTTACGAAACTGAACGAACCCAAGCAACAACCGAAAAAGGCCCTTTAAAAAGACCTGATCTATCGGGCCCCATATTGCATCTTATCTGGTATCCACACTAAGCAATCACAAGATACTGGCAGCGTGGTCCATTTGTCTTTATCATACAAATGTTGTGATCAAATTGTGTATGCTTATCTAATCCATACATCCGCGAATTTTAATTTTTTTGGGCGGAACAATTTCCAAAAATTATTTGTTCAAGATTACTTGTAGAAGATCTATTGTTTCCAACAAAGCTGAAGGGAGACTTTTTTGGGCTTTTCGTTTCTTTCTTTATCTAACTGAGTGAAACCCCCAAGCTCTGGAATATACCATAGCACAGATCGTTGTCATAAAGCAAAAGGGGTTCTTGGATACACCAATCAGACGCATCGTTCCACAATTGATCATTTTGCTGTCATTTAGATTAAGCGCTGCGAATAGTCCTTCAATTTTGTAAAATCTTTACAGAAAAAAGATTGACCCAAGATGAGCTTGAACATCAGTGGGACTGATGCAATTGAGGTCTCGGATCCAAAGCTATTGTTTGGAACCAAACCTGTAAAACCCTCTAAGGAATTGATCAAGTCGGTCGTTGATCCAAGAGTGAAAGCAGCTTCAAAGAAGAACGATGGCAAAACATTCACAGATAGATTGGGATTCTATTTCTTCCATTTGATTTTGCTAACAATTTACGGATTTTATTCCATTTTCAGATCACTACAATATTTGAACAACAGAATTAGAATAAAATTTTTAAACCTTGCATATAATCCATCCAAGACTCCACAAATCATCAGGGATGATGTCTTAAGATTGGCCAAAATACCAAAAAGAATTAGCGCTGTATTGAACTTGAAATCGGAAGAAGAAGAAGGCGGTGGGTTCTATGGATTGTTAAATGATGCTTCTGAATTGACCACCTGGACTTTGGCTGCTGGTATCTCAAATTTATCAATTTATGAATATGAAGGATCATTGAAAAATAATGTTGAAGATTTAAGAATTGCTATCTTCAAAAAATTAAGAGATTACTTCGGACCAAACTCTATACCAAAATTTGTTGTCAAGATTCCTCATTTGAACGTTAAATATTATGGTGTCAATCACGATGACGATGAAGGATATAAGAACTCTGAAATTGATATTGAAGTCAGTCTATTATCAGTTGAAGATGGTAAAGCCACCATTGTGGAATTAACGAAAACAATGGCCGAGCTAGCCAAGAAGAAAGAAATATCTTCTAAGAACATTACAGTTGATCTAATTGATGGGGAGCTCACTGAATTGGTTGGCATTGAACCGGATTTAATTATCCTCTTTACACCAACCTTAAATCTACAAGGTTACCCACCATGGCATATTAGATTGAGTGAATTCTATTGGGAGGCTGACAATGAAGATGTCACGTATGCCATATTTCTCAGAGCATTACAAAAGTATTCTACTTGTAAGATCAATGTTGGTAAATGAGACACGAGCATGGGGAAAAAATCAATATAATATTTAATTCAATCATATTTTGGGGTGAGGTTTAGAGTCGGGAATTCGTTTGTTGCTATCATAATCATAATCATATAATCTGTTTTAACTTTGCATTGCTATGGGACCATTCTATATATATCTATACAATCATTAGCTATTATTCTATTCAAGTTGTAATTTTAATATAGTTTCACGTGATCGGCTCTTTCAATGTTTTTACCCGTCCTGATCCTTTTCCGCGAATGCGAACTTTGTCAAAAGAATTCCACCAGCGATTTTCAGAAAAATTAACACGTCCACCCCTTTTGAATCGATTTGATTTAAAGGGAATTTTTGAACACTTTTGAGTATTTACTTTTGTTTCAGGTTTTCATTGATCAAAGATATTCATAATATAGAAGGTAAGTCACCAAGTATCAAGGTCCCATTGGACAATAGCAGTTAAAGAGAAGTCGCTCAGTCTGTTGAAATCTGAAGAGATTAGATCTTTAGAATTTTGATTTATCGATCTATTTCAAGTTTGTTGTTATCACGTTGAAATTTTGAAATAAATATTCATATTCACTGCTATTCAAATCCCCAATCAAGCTCAGACCATATATTCAATTCAGTTAAAAAAAAGCTGCCTATTGAGCTGGGCTTATCGGTTTAAGTTGATTGTTTTGCAAAAGATTAATCTTGATTTCAGATAAAGCCTAGCCCCTAATGGCGCGTAATATTCAACAAAGAATAAACTTGATAACTGAGATCAGTTCTGAATATATTTCGATTCTTATCTCCAATTGATAATTTCAGGTTGTATGGTGTTGATTTGGGATGAATGTTATTGATTTTGGGGCGTTGTTTACGCCTCCTTTTGGTTACATGCGTTTGGGGTCGCCTCTCATGATATCATCCAACAATACCATCAACACTTTGCCAGATCCTCTTCAAGACTTGCTATTGTACATGGACTTTGTGATTATTAACTTTAGATTCATAAATACTAACAATTGATTTCACAGATGGGTCTTTCTATTTCAAAACTATTACAAGGCCTTTTCGGTCGCAAAGAAATGCGTATTTTGATGGTTGGTTTAGATGCTGCTGGTAAAACCACCATTTTATATAAATTGAAATTAGGTGAAATTGTTACTACAATCCCAACCATTGGTTTCAACGTTGAAACTGTTGAATACAAAAACATTTCATTCACTGTTTGGGATGTCGGTGGACAAGATAAAATCCGTCCATTATGGAGACATTATTTCCAAAACACTCAAGGTATCATTTTCGTTGTTGATTCCAACGATAGAGACCGTATCTCTGAAGCTCGTGAAGAATTACAAAGAATGCTTAACGAGGATGAATTACGTGATGCCTTATTATTAGTTTTCGCTAACAAACAAGATTTACCAAATGCTATGAACGCTGCTGAAATTACAGAAAAATTGGGTTTGCACTCAATCCGTCAACGTCCATGGTATATCCAAGCCACTTGTGCTACTTCAGGTGATGGTTTATACGAAGGTTTAGAATGGTTAAGTACCAATTTGAAGAACTCTGCTTAAATATAGTTTTAACATTTATCCAAAATTAATATAAAGATTTGTTGTTAATATTATTATTTGAACATTACTATTACTACTATTTTAAGAAAAGAAGAAAAAATTATTAGAAAGGAAAGCAAGATTTTGAACTACATAAATATAAAAAAAACAATAGGGTTAAAGAAACACAATTTTTATTCGTCTTTGATTCTTATTCATTAAAAATTTTTATCATCAAGTCATTTTAATCTTTTCAAGAAACTTTCTACTGAAAAGCCATTTTATAAAGAGTTCTCTCGTGTGTTGTATTAAATTAAGTTGTTTGAAACAATAATTGTTATGTTGTAGAAATTAGTAGCTTAAAACGTTTAATTTAGACCGTGTTATTAATAGGTCAGTAGGTCGAGATATTGTCAGCACGTAATTTAACCGGGCAATTCGTATAGTCTACACGTAGCGCTTTCATATACCATCTGACGTCCGACTTTGTGAGATTGTATCGGTGATCATTGTCGCATCAAATCACTAGCGCGTTCTATGCCTAGATCGTTACATGATTCTAAGCACAATCATCTAATACTCCCCAAATAAAAACCATCACAAACTTTCGCTCACAACAATAAGACAATGGGAACACCTTCTGCATATTCTTCGGCAACATCTGTGCCTTTCATGATACCGAGTACGTGATCTGTATAGTGTTGGCAGTTTGACAGTATTGGATCTGTGCTCTTACCAAATGGAAAAAACAATGTACGGCGTCTTCCTTTATTTTTGACCTAAAGCACTACATCACCTGACTTAGGGCTTCATTCTACTACACATCTGAACACCACTCTGCTCTGCTGCTCCAACCGTCTGAGTAATTTATTGGTAAACGCCGCATCATAGTAAATTTCTGCTTTCCGCGAATTCTGCCCATTTTGTCAAATTCGCACTTTTTTTTTCGCCCGCTGGAGAATTAGGCGCTGTGTCCGCAACCAGAAGAGAAAGTGAAAAAATCACCACCAAACACTCTGGTGGGTTTTTGAAAAAAGCATCAATTTTGTTCCACTTCAGTACAAATCGCTTGAATAGCAGTCAACAGAAAGTTCAAGAAGTCAAAATGGTATGTGGAAAACAGCATGATATATATGAGGAAGGCGATGTATACCAGAGAAGAACAAGAATGAGAAATGGAGAGAACTCTGTGTTCAGATACAAGTCTAAAAAATGAGGAAGATCAAGTTCAGAAAAAAAGAATAAAACCAATAGGGAATAGCAGGGAGTAATGTAAGAGACAAGATATGTTGATGAGACTACAATAATGATTATAGAAGACTACAAGTGTCAGTCATCCTTGAAGACTTTTTTAGAGAACAAGATGGAAATTTCCAAGGGCATAGTTCAGTATACAAAGATCAAGGGTGAAACAAAAGAACACATGGAAAAGTGTAAAAGAGACAGTCATGTAAAAGAATCATAGCAGCGTGAAGAAAGACAAGTATCATTCACAGAATTTTTCAAGTAACTACAAGACAACTTTTTCTCTCCCATCGTTCTCTGGTCAACTTTCCAAATCTCATATACACCGTATCCGTCTGTTCATCTTACTAACAATGCTTTTTAGGCCGGTGTTAAAGCTTACGAATTAAGAACTAAATCAAAAGAACAATTACAAGAACAACTTGTTTCTTTGAAACAAGAACTTGCTAACTTGAAAGTTCAAAAATTAACCAGACCATCATTACCAAAGATCCATACCGTTCGTAAAGATATTGCTCGTGTTTTAACTATCATCAACTTGAACCAACGTGAAAATGTTAGAGCTTTCTACGCTGGTAAGAAATTTCAACCAAAAGATTTAAGAGCCAAGAAAACTAGAGCTATTAGACGTCAATTGACTAAATACGAAGCTAAACAAGTTACTCCAAAACAAAAAAAGAGACAAATTGCCTTCCCACAAAGAAAATTTGCTATTAAAGCTTAAATTGTTTTTTGAAAATTTATCTTGCAATTTTATTTTGTAAAATGTTGTTTAATATAATTTGAAAAGAATGAAAAAAAAAATTAATTGGGGAAATGAATGTTTTTGTTAAAATAAAAAAAAAGAATTGACCATATTTGTAGATATTTATATATTGATCAAAAAGAAAGAGGAGAAGAATACAACTACTGTTTAGAAGCTTTGTTGTTATCATTCATTTGATCATATCATACGTAATCAGGATATATACTGAGATTCAAGCATCTTGCATCAAGACATCTTCTTGTTTCTTACTCTTTTGTCTAAATTCAAGAATCTGTTGTCTTAGTTCTTCATTTGGTATAACGTCTTCTAGTTTCAATGGTTGTCTGCTAAATGGATCTGTTGAATCACTCAACAAATGTGCCTTGATTGTGGATCGATCAATATTAACTTTTGAATTTGGTAATGTAACTGGATCCTTCATGATGGTATACATCAATGGATCTAAAAATTCATCTGGAACTTCACCCAATTCTTGTTCTTCCTCTTCTTCTTCTAGTCTTCTAGATTCTGCCTTATCGGCAAATTTAACAAATTTATCAATGAATTCACCAGATGCCATGTTTTTATTATTCAAGATATCTTCAGCTCTTTTAAACAATTCTCTTTTGAAAGATCTTGAATCTTGAGAAACTGCTAAAACAAACTCAGGTTCATTTGATAAATTGATGAAAACTTTAGATATATTCACCAATAATTCTCTAGGGTTAAATTGATAATTTTGTGGATTTTTAACTTTCAAGTTTAAACATCTTGGTCCAACTAATGATTCAAGATTATAATCCAACATACTTGCTAATCTACCAACAATTTCACTTTTAGTGAAAGCTCTTGGAACTTCTTGAGTAAATAATCCAAATAAGTCAATACCTTTGTTTGCTAATCCAACATATGATTTAGCTTGGTTTTCTGCACTATTAAATCTTGATTGTAGTTCCTCCGTTGTCCCTTCAAGATTATTGATACCTCTCGCTCTATTCTCTAATTCTGTTTGTACTGAGTGCACTTCACCCAATTGTCTCAAGGCTTCATCCAATAAAAACGTTAAATCATTCAACATTCTTGCAATGAATCTAATGAAAAACTCTTCATTATTATCACTTTGCCATTTTAATTGATTTTTGTATAATGGATTTTTCCAGATCTGTTCCAATATAGATGAAATATGATAACGAGCATTGAACTTATCATAAAATTGTGATGAAGAACCAGTTTTCTCAACAACGACATAAAAATCTAACAATGCATACAACAAATTGTTATTGACCAATTCGTTAGTATCAAATATATCAGCCATAAATCCTGGTCTGTTATCTTGGGTGGGTAATGAACCCATAAATAAAACTTCGGTTAAACGACCTTTCAAATGAGGATTACCAATCAATTCTGGACAACGTAAAAAGGTAACGGCAAATTCAACAAATGTTTGTAATCTTGGATTTAATAGCAATGGATTAGCAACAAATCTGCAAATATAATGACAATAATTGACAATGCCTTCAATCAAATATTCAGGATAATACTTGAAAGGTGTTGGAGCATTTTGTCTGAAATAATCAGTACTATCAACATTTTCAAATCCAATTACGTCAGGTACTAAAGGAAGTTTCAATTGAGCATGAGGATATTTATGATTTGGATCAACGAGTCTGATTAAAAATGCACTAGCACCTGTTATAAATTCGAAAATCTCCAGCTGCAATTCTCTATGAGTGAAAAATGAAACTAGGGCATCTTTTTGAGACTTCAATTCTGCAGCTCTTTTCTCTAATCTTGCCAATTGGCTTCGAGCGAAAAACTGCATTGTACTCGGTGTGGAAGCTTGCACTCTCAATCTTTCTAAGGATTGATCAGCTTGTTTAATTGTGGACTTTAATTTTGATTCAGTTAAAGTAACACCACCAATACCGTATTGTAAATAAGCCATCGTTAAAAAGAAACAATCAGAAATGAAATTTGGTTTAACATCTTCTGGATTTTTACGCCCTTCAAAGTATTCACTAGCTTCTGAAGTTGTAGAGTTTATTCTTGTTTCCTCTGTAATATCAATTAGTGTTGTTTTACTGAAATAATCGATATCAATACGATCAATCTTGCTAAAACCTGGATCCAAAAACGGCTGAGATAAACGAATCAAGACTAAGGCAATATTGGTAACAAATGCATTGGATGATAATTTTGAAAAATCAGCATGATCACCTCTTCTAAGATGATTCTTGTTGATGATTGAGGCGAAATATTTTAATAATCCGTTTCTCGATTGTTCAGAACCTCTAATAAGACTGTTTGTAATGAAAAATAATCTATCAACCAAGACTTTATGTTCAGCTTGTAATGATTCGCCAATTTGTTTGATTTTCAACTTGGATTTCTCAGTAGCTCTATCAAAGTTATTATGTGCAACAGCTTCTTGTATTGGAGATAATCTGAAAATTGGACCTAGAATAGATGTTGTTTCAAATTTTGATGGTTCAATTGTTTCATTAATTGCAAATCCATCAATCTCTGTAAAGACCGCAGCAACAGGTTTTTGACTAACAAATAGCTGTAAAATGTTCAAGATCAATGGATATTGTGGGTTGTTTAAATCTAGCTTTGGAATCAATCTAGTCAAGCTTGGAATGAATATATTCAAAAATTCCAAAATTGTTCCCTCTTCATTTGATCGATTGATAATCTGTACAAGGAAATCACTATAACTGTTTTCGTTACTGATTATATCTTTCAAGAAAGCGTCGACATCACCATTGATGAACATGTCAGGGATTTGAAACGAGACAAGCCCATAACTCGAAGTCAGTCTATCGATTTCAGCCAAGAGTGAAAATTTTTGTTCTTTTAATGGATCTCTATGAGTGATGATTCTTCTCTCTTGTTGGGTCTTGGTCCAAGAATCTTTCAAGTATCTGAATGGATTTTGAACACCAATTTCTGATAATCGTTCAATAAGTACACGATCTGTAAGTTCAGTGTTCAAAATTGGGTCTTGATCTTCTTCAACTAGTTCTGTGAAAGTTTGCTCCAAAAAGATTACATCACCATCTGCCCTGTCGCTATCCAAGGTGATGCTAAGAACATGTTCAAAGGTTTTTTTGATCCAAGACGAGATGGATTCCTCTTGAGATGCCTCTTGCTTCTGTCTCTTTGCTTGTAATTCCGCTTCACTTAATGACGGCGTTGGAGCCTTTGCTACTTGTGGCGATTGTGTTGGGGTGGTAGTGGTTGTTGATGACACAGACCTTGATGGTTTAGCATTTGAGGCTGCCAAATTGGTTGAGCTTGAGTTTGGACTTGGGCTCGTTTGTTGGCTATTATTCAATCTTGCCAATCTCTTTGCTCTTATCTTTATGCGCATGGTCTGTTAGTATTTAATGATCTCATATCATAATCACGTCCAAGAAACATCTCATTACTCACCTCTTCAGCAGACATCTTTGTGGAAAATAATAGAGGTGTGACTTATAAATCAGCAATTCACCTTATCAAAAGCACAAGTAATTAGCCACCTGGGGTCAAATCAGCTCGCTTTCTCTAGAAATCACACTAGAAGAAGCGATAAAACTAGAGGAGAAAAACTGGTGATAACACAACACAATCAGTAACCGCTCTGAATCAGCACAATAACCTTGCAATTAAAACCTTCGACAGCGCCAATTGAAACAGCTTTTACCGTCTCAAACACTCAGTTTCAGCTCTTAAAAGAGCTTCAAATTTCCCTCTGAAAACCCAAAAAGATCGAGAAAGAGATGATCACGTGATCTTTACATTGTGTTTCGCGAAACTGTGCCGATTTTCCAATTTTCATTGTTGATTTCAGAAAAGTTTGACCAAGTTTCCACCAATGGACCCACAATTGGCTGCAAAGTTTGACGAGTACACTGGTGTTGTTGGCTGCTGCGATTGTTGCTGTTAGTGCCCATCAAACGCTGATTAGTGCTGAACCGAGAGAATGGTGAGTTGTGCCGGTGGTGCTGGAATCGTTGTGGTTTTTTTTCTCATTATTTAATCTAGACTTTTTATACTAACGAGATGTTTCTAGACAGAACAGAGTGAAGTTGACACCACAGCAAAGGCTGAGACTGTGGACAGGGTGGAAGTTCCAAGTCTACCAAAGAACCCGCAATTGAATTCACAGACCTCTTTCAATGGCCCGGAACAACAAATCCAGCCACAAAACCCTCCAAATTTGGCCCATCAATCACCATCTTTCCCATCAAACGGGTTTTCCCCATCAACACACCCAATTGTTACACAAGCTTTGAAAAATGCTCTTTATAGTGCCAAGGATAGAATGTTTGTCCTGACTTTGGAACAAGACTTGCTTCAATTTATCTCTTCCAATACCGATTCTTATTTACTAAGACCAATGAATTCATATTACAGATTATTGACACATCAAACTGCTGAATATTACTCTTTGGGTCATAGTCTGCACAATGATGGTAACTCAATCTTGGTTTTCAAAAACTTTGGTGTTGATATTACTCAACCAAGATCATTGGCATCAATACCATATGATTTTTCACTACCAATCCATACTTTACATCCTCAATTCCATGCTGCTCATTTACAACATCATCAAACTGCTGGTTACATACCTGCTGGTGGTAGCCCTCAATTCGGTTTTATCCCAACCCATCCTCAAGCCGGCCAACAATTTGGCTATCCTGTACCACCTCCACCTCATTTACCAAATATTCCACAGCCACCTTATACTTCCCATGGTGGATCTGCAAATAATAGAAGTCCTGTATCAGCAAGTTTTGGTACTCCAAATACTGATTTTGTGAAGAAAGATACCCCAAATACCACTCAATTTAAGCTGATGAAACGTACAAGTGATGATAAGGATAAGAATGATGATGATCAAAATGATGAAGCTAAGGAGAACAAAAGTGACGGGAATGTTGCTAAAGACGATTCTGTTGTTGAAGAGCCAGTTGCTTTAGAATCCTTAAGAGCTTCGAGAGAATCGGAATACCAAAAGGTTAGAGACCGTATTTTCCAAGCTGAAGATGATGAAGAAGAAGAGGAGGATGTTGATGATGATGCTACTAGAAAAGCTGCTACCAGTGGGTATCCTTCCAATAACAGTCCAGATATTCCAAGAATAATACCACAACAGCTACAGCAGCAACCTGAATTATACCCACCTTCTCAACAGCATCTACCACAACCTCAACAACAACAGCAAATTCCACAATATCCATATTCTCAAGCAGCCACTGGACCATTTCCTATGGGCCAGCCGTATTATTATCCAATGTCATATCCTCCGGGCGTGATTCCACCTCAAGGTATACCACAATATGGCGCTGATGGTATAGGTCAAGGATATTATCCAAATCAGTTTTTCTATCCACAGCAACATCAACAACAACAACATTCACAATATAGAAGACATAAGAGTTATAATCCAAATTATAGGAAGAATTACAACAATTATAATGGCCATTATAACAATAATCACAATAATCATAGTTATAATAACAACTATAACAACAACAATGGTAGTAATGAAGTCAATGGATATGTTGGTGGAGGATATAACAACAAGCAAGAGAGACAACAGAATCAAGAATTCGATGAAGAACTGGTTGCAAAATTACGAATTGATGATAGTGGCGGTACTAATGAAGAGAAGAAGTAAATTTGGCTGGCTCTAACAAGTTAGAAAAGGCAAATATTCAGATAGTTTTGGGGAAACAATACATAGATTTTGAAGATTGAGTATGGTTTGTATAAACTGAATGTTCAAATGAAAAATTATCTGAATAAAAAATTACAATGTAGGAGATGAAGCGATTCAGCTAAGCAATGGGTTTGTATTTATTAATCTATTTATTTTTCACAATATCAACCCCCCAGTTCAAACTCAAATGGGTAACTTTATCATCATCAACGAATTTCGATTGAGCAGAATAAGAACCTCTAGCCAATAAACCTGATGGGGCTTCTGTTTCAGGCAAGAGGACTTCATAGAATGGTTTTTCCTTTGTGTTTGGAGCGTAAGAACCCAATGGGTCTTCCACTTTATCAACTCTTATCCCGGCTTTTTTGATGGCTTGTAAGTATTTTATACCAGTGACGATTTCATGTTGAACTTTGAATTTAATTTTTAATTTATAGATTGATTTTTCCTTGATTTTGAAATAATTTTTAGTTAAATTTGCCAAAGTTTCTAAATTTGTTAAATCAACAACAATTGGATCTTCACCATCGATAATTAATGACATTTCTAATATGACAACTTTTCTCGTATCATTTGGATCAACTGGTAATGCCTCACCACCTAACAGACCTAGTGATTTTTTCCATTTTTGTAACGATTCGTCTTCAGCATCCAATTGGGCGTATTCGTCAACTGTCTTCTTGGCTGATGGGACGTATCCACTATCAGCCTCTGGAGTCAAATCGTCACCTTGTTGAGTGGACATTGTTATAATGAAGTGGGAATTCTTTTACTCTGGGAGTGGTTTTTGTATGGTATGGATGGGATGCTGATTCTCTAAGTTTATGAACAGCTATTCCTCGAGAATGAAGGTATTGATTGGCAGTTGGCTGTCAAATTATCAAGACTCAGGTACCAGGTTCCAAAGGTTTGATTTATTATTTAATTTTTTCCACCTGAGACAAATTGAATAGATTCAGTCTCTGAGCAGCTAGATATAAGCAAGAATTTGGTCTCTGTTGTGACTGTGTGATATGGTTGTAGTATCACTGTTTCTCTAGTGTGAATCACTTCTGTCAAGTGGTTGAATCTGAGCGTGTTGGTTTGGTTATTGTTTCCAATTTGATCGGAATGTTCATTTTCGTGCAGCTTTGATCTGTGGAATTTCCAATAGGGTAAACAGAGGGCATCTGATCACCATTACAACTGATCTTTTGAGAATGATTGATGTGTATAGCCCGTTAGCAATGAGGTCTTTCTTGAAATCGTTGTGGTAGTGTTATCCAGTTGAAAAGACCAGTCCTTTGCACCACTTGGTCGATATTTTCTTATCTGGTGTTGATGATCTCGGTCAATACCGAGAAGAAGAGAATGATATAACTTCAACACTTTTCCCTTCACTATTTTCCCTCCATTTTCCAGACTAAGCCAAAAGGATGTCGTACACATTACCAGATATTTCACAGTGGAACAAGCTGTCCCAAGAGAGCCAGGACTTGGTCTTGATCCATCTTTTTGAAGAATCCTCTACATTAATCCAATATCTCAGGCCTTATCTTGTCTCCGGGGAAGAATACTCTTCATATCTCGAGCTTATTGCCAAATCAAGAGCTGCTTTCCTCAAACTCGTGGAAGAACTGGGCACTGATGTTGCTGGGGACTATAGGGTCCATGACATCATCGCATGTCATCCAAGATTGGGTGTTCCAAAGACGGTCAAACTGAGTGAACATTCGAGTAAAGAGCAGAAGTCACTACAAGCTGATGATGATACCATAAAGACATTTATTAGATTGAATCAAGAGTATGAAAAAACTTATCCCGGGTTGAGATTTGTCTTGTTTGTCAATGGCAGACCAAGGGATCAGGTGATTAGCTTGTTCGAAGAAAGAATTGAAAGAAACGATTATGCTTTGGAAGTTGTTGATGCCCTAAATGCAATGTGTGATATTGCCGTAGATCGTTACGAAAAACTGAAGATATAATCACTACTAAGAAGTCAAATCAAACATGTATATTAAATTGCAACAAGATAATTAATAATAATAGTAGGGGAAAAAAATTAAACACAATAAATCTGGGATAAAACTAAATCAATCACACATTAATTTTACATAACGTCGCCTAATCATAAAAACATTTTTGCATTTCTTGTCAAGCAACAGAGACCTTCCCATCATAAGAAGTAATCTGGGGTTTTTCTGGTGACTGTTGGTTCACCTGGCCTTACGCTTGGATCATATTGTAAGAATTGTCTTGAATGTTGTTCATCAACTTCCATGATTGCAGCTTGATTACCACATCTATAACAATAGTTTGGAGCTGAGAAAATCGTAACAACGGATTCTTGATGAGACCAAGAATAACCCTCCATTACCAATTGATGGGCTCTTGCGATTAGTGATAATCCATTTGTATGATTGAACTGTTCACTGATATCTTGACCAAAAGTGAAACCAGCACCTCTTGGACTAATACCCCATCCACCACGATCATCAGGATCCGACCATAACAAATCACACATTGGGCCCTCGTGAGGAACTTCTTGAATTCTATTCAGTTCACGAACCTGGTCTATGGTTTCAATCATTGGGGATAACCCACCGTGTAAACAGAAAATCTTATTATCAACTAACGCAGTTATTGGGAAATAATCAAATAAATCTGTAAATAATTTCCAAACATTTGCTGACCCATATTTTCTCAGACATTCATCATAAAACCCATAAACTTGGGTGATTTGTCTGGATTCATGGTTCCCTCTTAAAATGGTGATTCTATTTGGATATCTAACTTTCATAGCAACAAGATAACTAACAGTTTCAACAGAATAATAACCACGATCAACATAGTCACCCATAAACAAATAATTTGTATCAGGACATGGGCCACCAATCTTGAATAATTCCATCAAATCATGGAATTGACCATGAACATCACC